>APFE031482416.1:451778-468354 GCA_000404065.3 Pinus taeda
ATATTGTTGTGCCCCTATTATCCCCATATTGTTATTACTGTGCCCCATAGAATCCCTCTATTGTTAATTTTGTGGCTTTATATTATTATTGTTAGGTCGGATGGGTTATATTGTGACTCCTATATATAGAAAGGAGGTTTTGTCATTTGAATCATCCAAGAATTGTTCATTTATGTAATGTAAAGGAGGTTTCCCCCTCGAAGAGGCTGAATTCTAAGGCGTTGATCTATCTTTTCTATCTTTTCTTGAGCTGGTTTCATAACAGTTGGGTACCACTAGGTTGTATTTACAAATTAATTGTGTAGTGGGTATCACTAGGTTAGCTTTCTAGGGTGTAACGTGATATGAGCAAATGAGTTGGGAGGTACATGGACCAGCCTATGTAAGAGAAAACAGGTGTGAGAAAGCTTAGTTTGATAGAAGGGTTAATTGTTACAAAGGGAGAAAAATAATAGATTAATCATAAAGTCAATCTCATAGGTCAATCCTCTGTTATCGACAAGATGGTGTTATTCTAGAATTTGGTGTTTGATAGAGAGTTGCAAACGAAATATCACGGGTGAAGTGGAGTTAAACCAAGGAAGATTTTCCTGTCAATTGTAGTAAATATTATCGTTGAAGTTTGTTCGAAATTGTAATTACTCTTGCATGTAGAGCAATCTAAATTTAGAGTGTGAGTTAACTGAGTCAACTGTGAGTTAGTTCGAGTTTAGTTATTTTGAGAAAAGTCAAAGATAGTGTTTATTTGCATGTTGAATTTATTTTGAGTGGTTCGCTAGTTCAAAATCATAAATACCCCATATTGGGTTTATTATAATTAATTCAAGTTGAATCAAGTGTATGTGAAATCTAAAAGCCACAGATTTATGGATAGTTGTAAGTAGAATCAATTTTATGTGATCAATAGAAGAAGAGAAACAACTCATATTGTTTAAATGTGTGAAATTTGTGTTTCATCCTCTCTGTCTCCCCAACAAATTGGTATCGGAGATGAGATAAAAATAGAGAATCCAAAAAGAGTTAGAGTATCTGCAATCACAGCTTGTAGAGGTGCATTGTTTATGGGATAAGTCACGGGTGATAGTTGAAAGGCCACCATCACCACATTTGCATTAGAATCCGAAGCCAACGTGCGGAGAAGAGAGCTGACAAAAAAAGTGCAAAAGATTGTTTTAACTGTGTCGCAGTCGAGCCGAGGTTAAAGGGTGCATTCAACATAAATTAAATACAACAAGAGACGACAAAAGGAATTCCAAAAAGCAAGTCAGCATTGATGTGCGGCAAGTATAAATATTTTTTGGTATTCGAAAGTGGTTCATAAGAGCCATAAATAAGCAAGTGTTACATGCAGCCGGTAGTCCCTGCCGTCAAGCACAAATGAAGCCCTTTTCTGATTTGTGCTTCAGTCTTATCATTGTGATTGGATGAAGAAAAGCCACTTCGCCTGAACCCCATGTCAAACCGGGTTTTATTTCTAATAGAGTGATTTGGCACCCTGACATTTCATTAGAGACATGTTTAAATGATACCTAAGGGAAGGATGCTCCAAGACAATCATTGCCCACCTCAAAAGCATGCCTATATAGTATATGCATACCCAACCATATCTAATATCCACGCATGGTTGAAGGAATTGTGTGACTGAAAGTTCAATTCATTACACAGATTTCTCAGGGGGTTAATGAAATGATCCATTTATTCCAAACTCTTCTCTTCAATAAATTGAAAGAAGCAAATAGCTTGCTACAAGTGAAATTTAGAAGCAGGCCTAGTGCTAGATATTGTCCTATGGAGTGAGGAATACATGCCATTACAGTGCAGAAAGTGGATTGAATTATGGGAAAAATGGATTTTCATAGGATTCTATTCCAAACTTACTGAAAAGGTTTGCTTCTGTATTCACACTTGCAGACTCATCAGACTTCTGCATAATTAGATAAGAGTCAAAATCGTAGCCAAGAAAAGAACTATTGAGTACATACAGAAAATGATATAGAGAAGACAATGTTGTAAAAAACTCCTTTTAAAAACATATCGAAACAATAGTGAACGTTGTATTAAAAAAAATCAAAGGAGGTGCACTCAATATAGAAGTAAAATATAGAAGTAAAATGGTCGAAAAACCTCTTGGATAATAAGTATACATGTCAACTGTCTAGATATTCAATTATACATTGAGAATAACAAAGGTTTTGCATAACTGAGTGTAAAAAAACCCCTTCGAGAGGCAAGCCAATACTATCAATTGACTTGAAGCGTCATAGGTCCTGACATAAAACAACAATAAGATATCATGGAAATTTGCAAGTCTGAACAACCCTCGAATAAGTTATTAAACTCTAAATTGCTGGGACTACTGAAAACAGGTCGAAAGTAGCACCTGGAGGAAACAAGCACTTTGTATAAGCATGAGAGGCCCTCGAGAAGATAAGAAAACTCGCCCAAGAACGAGTCAGAAAAATATTCACCACACTGGTGGAATCAATTAGTTTGTTCTAAGCATGCAACTCAAAAAACATTTGCTAGAGTTAATTTTGTAAACAAAAAGCCCCGCTTACTTATGTCGGACCTCCTTTGAAGTATCCTATAAGGACTCTCTAAGGCTCGAAGTGGAAATTTCCCTCTTCTTCCCTCACATAAGCCCTTGCTTGAAATTTCGCGTATTTCACTTTTCTTTTGTTATGTCATATTTCCTCTGATAACATGGCAGAAACCGCATATTGAAACTTAAAGTAGTTGCCTCAGAAAAAAATCAACGAATGCCATGACCGTTACATCTCGAATCAAATTATGTTAAATATTATCAAATATAAAGTACAATAAATAGCTGTAAAAATATTAAAGCAGATCAACTAGCACTTTCAGAAGGAAAAAAAAAATACAGAACTCAACGAGCTATAATTTTCTTGACATTTGACGAATATATTTGACAAAAAATAGGACCAGAACAAGTGATTAATGAACTGAAATAAACTGCAATTTAAAAAACTCTTTGAAATGGACCTTAATTGGCCATAATCTCAAAAAGGGCAAATGCCCTCAATATTATTGAAAATTAACTGGCCGTAATAAAGCATAAAACCAATATTTTTCTAATTGAAAAAGGAGAGAAAGAAATACTAGCGGTGACATTTCCTTGCGAAAGCATTTACTGGAAAACTTCCCCGTATGAACCCTCGATTCAGGGATAACCTTGGTGTATTGATAGAGGCATTGCTAATTCTTAGGAGAGATAAACTCTCTTCCTCTATGTGAAAGTGGATTTTGGGGTTCATAGATACAAATAAATTAACTGGGCATTGTGACTATCACATAGGAGGAGAGGAAACCACTAAGCGTATCATTTACATTCAAAGCGTGTATTGGAAGACTTAGCCATATATCCAAACTGTCTTCCACACACCTTAAACCCAGAGATGATCCAATGATGTATTTGTAAATGCATTATTATTGAATGCTGTGAAGAAGTGCAAGTTCAAAAATCTCTCCTGCCATGTGAAAGCCTTCCCACGTATCACTGATCAATCAAAAACAAATTTTACCAATAAAAAAATCATATTAACCCTGAACCCAAGGGCAACCCAACAATCGTTTTATCTTTTATTTTTCTTGCAATATTGTTTAAGTGTCTGAAACTTGATGAATTTTACCAGGATTCAAAACTCCTGCGGTTTTATACGATTAAAAATCTAAAGGGCATAGAAAATAGGGCACCGACCTAGAATCAAACCGGGAGAAGGGCCGAGGTTTACGATGTACTTACAAGGTTTTCGCCCTTAGAAAACAGATTTGACATCTGAAGCGCCGGATCGACGGGCTTCTTCGAAGAGAACATCTGCATGGCGAAGTACCAGAAGGCGGTCATTCTCAAAACCCCAAACAGCATTTGCCCTGGGCCTCCCTGCTCCTGCGGTTGGGGTTGCCTGCCCGCAGCTGCAACAGCCTGCCCGCCGCTTGCAGGCGGCGCCATGTTTGCTAATTGGATAAATGAATACCACTCCTTTCGGAAGACTCAAGAGTGATTCGCAGACTGAAGATACAGACCCTTAAAAACCGATCAATGGGGTTTTGGGCGAAAGGAGGAAAAATGCATCCAGAATGAAGCGTCCCACTTCTCTCTATATGCATATGTATTTTACTTTGTACAAGTGGGAGTCCAAAGTTAACATGGACTTTTTATGGACTTTTTGTCTCAGCTTTTCTGGAGGAGCTTCGGCTCAAGGTCTGTGGCAAACCGGGTTCGCTTGAAATCCGCGGTGTTGGGATCGATCTTGAACTACTCTCCCAAGCTGCTGGTAGCTGCCTTCTACGGAAAATTGATAGCCCGAGCGAGAGACATCTGGCACCGGCTGCATGTAAGGTGCTCATGCAGGGCACGGAGAAGAACATGCACACCCTGAACATAAAACTTATGGTAAAATATTTTGTCCCCGCCAAAATAATATCGGGGCATGTGAAGCGTGCAATAAGACTTCCAATTCGCAACTTTGGTTATAAATTTCTTACACTGCAGAGATAAACTTTGGTTAAACTTTGATCGGAGAAGAACATGCACACCCTGAACATAAAACTTACGGTAAAATATTTTGCCCCGCTGAAATAACATCGGGGCACGTGAAGCGTGTAATAAGACCTTCAATTCGCAACTTTGGTTATAAATTTCTTACACCGATATTGCAGAGATAAACTTTGGTTAAACTTTGATAGTACACAAATTTTTTTGGTCAAAGGACGCTAGTAGTCCAGGCAGGGACTAACAAGGGTTGGAGGCTGTGGTCGTTCCTGTGAGGCCAGCTAAAGGATTTGTTTTCAGATTACAATGTGTTTGTGAATACACATATACAATACTAAATGTTTGTTTTCAGATTGCAATGTGTTTATGAATACATATATACAATACTAAATGTGATAAATACGTGTACATTATTAACAGTTTTAACCGTATATATTTTGATATATATATTATCATAGTCCATTGCAATCACATCAATGTTGGTGTAATAGCCTCACCACATAATTTTATTCCCATTGTTGCTAGCTTGGTCTTGCTATTAATGATACATAGTTTGTGACTTGCAGTTAATGAATGTGGTCGTAACAACCCCTCGCATTCTTTAATTTCCATTTTTGATGGTCTGGCCTTGTTTTTAATGATACAATTGATAGATTTTGTGACTTGTTTCCCATGAATGTGGTTGTAATAGCCGTCACATGCTTTGATTGTTATTGTTTCTACCATGGTGTTGTTGTTAATGATATAGATTTTGTGCCTTGTTGTTAATGATAAAGTTTAATAAATTTAAAATATGAAAAAAAAACCATGCTTTGTTTGCCATTGTTGCTAAAAAGGGATATTGATATAAAGTGGATAAACGACTTTGATTTGGTAGCCAAATAAATGAATAGTGCTTAATGTTCAGAGGATGATTATCATTTCATTAATTTCTCTTTGGGGGCTATGTTCCATTTCATTCTCTCTCGGGGGATCATTGATATATTGTTCAATTCCATTCTATTCTCTCTTGGGTGGGATATAATGCGTTAAAGTTCTTTGTTTTATACGACTCAGATATATGAAGGGAAGACCCATTGAATACTGGTTAAGGGGAGGGATAATTGGTCCTCGGAATGGCTCCCCTATATGGCACAGCATGAGGAAAATCGAATCCTTCTTCATTTCCCGCCTGCGTTGGAGGATGCACACAGGCAGCAATATTCTTATAGGCATAGATCCATTAACTTGCAGTCGCTTTGATCTTTCCCTCCCGAGGGACCTCATCACACTGTTTCAGCATCAAGGTTTATATACATGGGACAAACTTATTAAGGAATGGCACGGGTCCTCTCCTGTATGGAAGAATGGTCGTGACCTCAATCTACAGGAATATTGGGAAGGAATATGGAAATCGATCACTGATCGATTATCTGGGAGCGGACTACATCGTCATGGGAACAAAGATCATCTTCTATGGACTGTCAGCTATTTTCGGAGACCTGTTACAGTCAGAGATATATATAAACATATGATTAACAGCAGATTTCCATACTCTCTACCTTCTTTCCCTTATAATTTTTGGAAGGCTAAATGCCCTCCAAAGATTATACTTTTTGCTTGGCTCGTTTTCTACAACAAGAATCTTTCTTGGGACAATCTCAGAAAGCGTCATTGGCACGGACCCAGCAGGTGCACAATATGCAAATCTGATGAAGAAACCAATCTCCACATGTTTTTCAAATGCCCAGTCATTCAGCGGATCTGGTACGTTCTGGCAAATACATTTGATTTTTTACTGACTGATTTTGACTCTCCTAGTGCAGCACTCATATGGTGGAGCAGACAGAATGGGAATAAAAGATTTCTCATTCTTATTTTCCTATGGTCAGTATGGAATTGGCGGAATGCCCATATATTCACTGATTCTGCCAAGCCGACATCATCCATCATGGACAATATTATGACAGAATGGCACATGATATATGGCTCTTTTTGATTTACACAAATTTCCATATCTTGCAATATATCTATGTTTCTCCAAAATATTTTCTACATGGATTCATCCACACATATCTCACAGACATGATATGTCTGATTAACAGAACACAGGCATAATCCATTTTCATGCATACATGTATCTCGGATGAGCTTTTCATCTATAATTATATGACCTCAATATAATATATCTCGCTTTTTTTCTTGAAAAAAATCGTGTTCATGTATTAATGTTGTATTATTTATATGTAATGTGAGATATTAGAGACTGCCCACATAACTCTCTTGGATGAAGAAAGAGTGGAAGCAAAGGCATTTTGATGTGTACGGACTTTATAGTGAGTTGAATGTGTTAAATAAATTCCATGAGCGAGATTGTGTTTTTAATTTTGTATTTTTAATTTTTTTATATTATTTTTTATGATGTTATGATTAAATTGCATCTATTTATTTTATTGTTCTTTCTAATTGCAGTTTAATGTTAATCTAATTTCATAGGGAGAAGAATTAGAATGGTGTAGCTTCTGATTTTACCTTGTTGTTTGGACAATAAAATATTTTATGGTATATACATTGTGCATGTATTGTTATATGATTCTGGTGTCCTTGAACTGCACCTCTCTCTCTTCCATGTATTGTGAGTGAGAACTAAAAGGGATTTCATGTATAATAAATACATTGTATGCTTAAATTTTTACATAAATTTAGTTATATACCTCTTAGAATTGGGCCAAAATTTGAGAGTTTTCATTATATATACTTTGTATTTCAACTGTGTATATTTTCAAAAAGGCTTCCACTCTATTTCTTGCCCTGCACTTTCGCATGTGCTAATTCTAAGAGAAATGATGCTTTGGTGGCATGTCTTAATTATAAGACCATTGATGCTTTGATTAGTCTTTTCTTCTTTTGCCTCTTCAATTTTTTATCCTTTAGCCATGTGACATGTCACTCTGAGAAAAACGAGTGCTATATTCCTAGGGATGTCATTCTTTGGACATTGATGCCATTTGTAAAATTTTGTGTACTCATTTCGCTTTAGGAATATAATATTGAACACTACATGGAGGATTATAATTCTATCCATGGGAAAAGTTGATATAAAGCTAATCGGACATATGTAACATCTTTGTAATCCCATTTCTATTTAGGAATATCGTAGTGATCATGGTGTTGCAGATTCTAATTCTCCAGACGGGAAAATTTGATGGAAAGCTAATATTATATCTCTAATAATTTAAAGGTTTGTTTTCATTAAAGTAACAGAACGAATTGACATGGATACCATTTAATTTTAGTAATATAATATATTTAGAAGTGAAATTTTTAGCACGATATTCATTTGTTTCCAGAATCTCCATTGTTTAATATTTCCCATTGAAGCATAACCCCCACCAACAACAACACCATGTTCAATAGCATAAATTCGCTTCCTTATCCAAATATATGTTTATATCATGCTTCCTTATATATCCTGAAATAGCCCCATAAGTGATTGGTCAAAGCCATGCAAACCAATATGTCCCCTTGAAGTGGATTTAGCAAATCCAATAGACTTTGATTTTCTAGCAGATTTTGACCTTTAATTGGTAAAAAGAAATTACTTAATTTTTCTAGCAACCCAAACTTATAAAATTCAATTTTAGCACTTCCATTGAATTATTCACAAAGACTATGTAATAAACAAAATGTTGGAGCATAATTCCCAAGTTATAGCATCAGGTTTTGGGTGTGGAAGAGTGGCAACATCAGGGAAAACTATGAAGCTCACAAATGGTTGTCCTTGAATTCCATGTCGTGTGTCTTTTTATTTCTACAGTTGGAAATTTGCATGCAAACAATGTCTTGAGTAACTTTAGTGACTAACCTACTTAACCTCCCCCATATTTCTTGCCACTTGTTGGATCAGGTACTTCATGGATATCCCTACCCGCCTTCCCTTAACGTTGGTTGACGCAATCCTGGTTATTCTCTTTTAAGCCTTTCTAATGCAACTCATTTTTATTGACGAAATATTTCCTTTGCAGACACTAGTTCAAATCAGTAATTGATCTGGGACTATTAGCGGGTAAGTACCAACATATTAAAAAGAAAAGAAGGTAGAGACAACGACAACAAAGACTCACTTGTATACCCAAGTTAGTCATTTGTTAAAGAACCCAAGAAATAGCTTATTTCTTATTAACAAGGTTTATCTCTTTATATAAGGAGGAAATGAGAAAATATAATGTCACATGTTTGAGGTAAACTAATGGCGATGCATCATTTGTTGTTTCATGAGTTTCATAGTGATTTTTCCCGATTCACTTGGAATTATTTTGTGAAGATTCAGAGTTAAAGCCGTACCATGTCTAATACATCTTGTACCCCTTGCCTTTAAAATATTGCTTTCTTTGTGGCCCCTTAATATATTTGCATCATAACCTGAATAGCAATAAAAATCGGTGCCCCATTTTTGTCTTGGGCAAGTCAATCTGTCTTTGTCTCAAAGGTACAAACCGAGTTCCCAATTCTTTCACTCAAGTTCATTTCAGGTCAATGGAAGGAGGGAAGGAAAATCTTAGACTTATTTATTAGCGAACAAGTAGCTACATTGACTTATGAGATTCATTTAGGAAGGAAGTTTCAAAAAATAATGGAATTCTTCTTCAATTTCTCAGTTCTATAACTTCAACAATCAAGTCAACGGTGGCCGTTGATATGGTTTTTACTTTTGTCTTCTTAGTGGGTCGAAGGATTTTATTTCTCTTGCAGAGGGAACTTATTGTAGCTCTACTTGGATTTTATCAAAATATGAATAGTGAAGCACTATAAATTGGTGTGTGCCAATTTGTGGTATTATTTTTTTCTATTTGTTCTATTGGTGTGTACATTTTTATTTTTATTTTCTTGTTCTAAGAAGTTTATTGAAATTCAAAGTCATTGTCTTTCAGAAATTCCAAGTTATTATAATTCAAGAAAAGTTTATAGGAATTTAAACTTTAGTTCTTGTGGCCACTCTTAATTCAAGGAATCCAACCAAAAATATGTAATGACATGTAACTTGCCAACATTGAAAGTAGGATATTTATCATTCCTTCATTTGAAAAAAAATAACCAAATGCATATTTTATTATTTGGTGAAATATTCTTGTAAAAGTGTCGGTTGGTTTTCTATTGATTTTCCCTTGTAGTGAATAGAACCAATGAGAAAATCACAATCTCAGAAGATTGGCTTCTAAGAAACATCTCCTAAATTGGAAAATGGTGGTATTCAACATTACACAATGTCACTACGATGGTTGATTTTTCCTTCTGCAATGACATGGCCAGGATGGTAAGTTCAATTTTTTCCTATCATCTACCTTGTGCTTTTAAAATATGTGTATATATTAACTAGGTACAACTAAGGGAGGGAGAATGAGATGTACTTTATGTTTCTGTGTCTTTCTGTAACACCCCTACCCACATGAATAAAATCTCTATATTTATACTATATGGAGCATAAATCCATATTAACCTGGAATAAGCTTCTTCGTGTAACACCCCTACCCACATAAACAAAATCCCTATATTTATACTATATGGAGCATAAATCCATATTAACATGGAATAAGCTTCTCAACACCTCTGGTTATTTTTAATCCTTACTTTCTCTTAATAAAGTGAAAACATATAGATGATTAAAAAGTAAATACAATTGTTGTCAAATGATTGAGACAATATTTAAATGAGCTATTAACTTTATTTTTGCAATTTTATTTGTTAAAAAAATAGTAGAAACTAACTTATTGTGCATGGTGTAGCTTCAATATTTTTGGTGCACACGTTCCCCAATGACTTGGAATTGCAGACAACTTTGTTTTTGAAACTTGCAATTTCAGACTTTTTTTGAAATGGCACAAAATATTGAATCGTGCTATTACATCTTGCATGCTCCCCTTTAGAGTATGTTGTTGATGATTAAGTTCTCCTACTATTGTTAAACTTTTCAATGCATATTTCTCAAATATGTCGAAGAAAAGCATGTTGCTAATTCAATTCTTCCAGACTCCATGTTCCTCTTTGGCATTAAACTTGCATTTATTAAGTGAAGATCTCAATATAAAAAAGGTGAAGAAGTGGAAAGGTGGGGAGGCAGTGAGGAATGATGAAGCATTGGCCCTACTCACCTAAATGGATATTTCTACTTGAGTTTTGTGCACCGGCTAATATATTCATAGTTTCATGTAAATAGCCTAAATAGAAAAAGAGTTGCATAAAGATAGCCATGTGGAAATTCCCTTAAAAAGACATTGGCTACAATGCACAAAAAACATTGGTTGTAGTGGACAAGAAAACTTTGAATATAAAGAAATTGACAACAATTCTAAAAAAAACTTTGGATATAAAAAATTATTACACTAAAAAACTTTGGATACCAGAAAAATTTGCCAAACTAGACTTTCAATAAAGTAACTTTTCCCCAACCTTCTTGCATAAGGACGCACAAACTTTACAATAAAAGGTCGAATATTTTCTCACCCAAGAACATTGATTAAATTTCAATGAATGAAATTGCCAACACAAAACTTTCGTTAAACTATGATAAAGGGAAAAAAGTTTTGGTCAAAATATGAATTAATTGGCCGTGAACGATCAAGCGATGATTTCCGTGCCAAAGCCAGGGACTAATAAAGGTAGGTTTAAAAGGATTATTTAAAAAAGGTTGAGAGGCTCATTACATATAGATCTTGTGAAGTACGAAGATTTTTTTAATTATGAATTATCAAAAAGGAAAGGGTCCGTTAAAGTTAGAAAAAGGAGTCACGTGGGTTTCTAAGTTTTTTTAATTAAAATGAAACAAAAATAAAGGTTTATGGTATAAAATATTAAAAAGGGTTTATTACAAGGAAGAGTTAAGTGACATTTTTTTTGGTTTTTGGAAGATTTTATTGAAAAACGAGTGTAGGACTTTGCAAAGGTATGTTGGTGTGCAAGATTTTAATGTTTTGTTAAGCATAATTAAATTTTTATTTTTATTTTGGGATGATATGGAAGATAGTTTCATGTAGTTAAGAAAGAAGCTATAATATAGACAAAAGATCGCAGTCATGGGTCACAAAGCACGATTGAAGTAGATTAAGAAAATGAATCGACAAGAAGAGATAGAGATCCTTGTCATATTTAGAGAGGTTTAGGTCACAGTCAAGGAATTAAGAACTCTAGAAGAAGATGGAGAAGAGATCAAGGTTGATTGGTGTAACCTAGATCTGCTACCACCTCCAATGTTTACTAGAAAATATTTTGATCATTGGGTTATCAAAACGCTAACTTTTCTTTGAGGTAAAGAGTTAATTAAGTATCAGTCTAATAACCCATATGATGAAGTATGTCACACTTTAGCATTGGATTTTATAAAATAGGGATTGGATGAGAAGGTTTTGTGCAAGGTAGAAAAAACTACAACTTCCAAGGAAGCATGGAAGATCATGGAAGTAGAATTTGGCACAAAGTAGGGTGACATACGGCAACAAGATGTGCCACAGTCTGTTGAGTCAGCCACAAATCTAAGAGTAGATGAGAAAGACTCTAGGAAGACAACGGATCTTGGAGAATCCCACTCAAAAGTGGATGATTGTCATAAAGAGTATAAAAGTGAAACCCATTATGCAGGCATGCATATGTATGAAGAAGATTCAACAAATATTGGAAAGAGAGAAATTAGAGCCTCACTGTGTGTGAAGCAAAGCAAGAGCATATTCACGGGGATGGTGTAGATGATGGTGTATCCCACTATGACAAAACACATGTGGATAATGACTGCAAAGTGAGATATGAATTGGTGAATCCATCCATAGCTTATGAATTTGGTGAAGTTGAAATTGTTAATGAGCACATGAATGCTCACATGTCCCACAATAGAGTGGATAAAATTATGTTGATGTTATATTTGATGAAGAACCATTAACTGGTGATGAGTGGTTGCACATGATCCAACAGAAAGATCTTATTGATATGTTGTTATTTGGTGAGAGAATCTCACTGTGTTTGGAAGCCAAGTGGAAGACAACATTTTTGTAGTAGAAAATGTTGGTAAAAAGGCGGAAAATGAAAATTATGATGCAATGACAGAACAAGAGAAGGAAGAGAAGGAAGAAGGAGAGAAGAAATATCTTATTGTAGATCATAATAAATGTGTTTTTAAACTTGATATTGAGTGTGCAGAGTACAGGAAAAAAGCAATAGTACCTGATGATGAAAGTGAAGAAAAAAAGATTGGCATTTCTAAAGACAAAGAAGAAAGTATTGAAACAATTTTTCATCAATGGAGTCAAGAAGAAAGTAAATTTTGCTATCAAGAAATATGGTAGAAAGAAATTCAAGAATATGAAGTGCAAGAAACAGAGGAAAAAAAATAGTTTGAAGATGAAAAGTTGTGACAACATCCCATGAGTGAAAGAATTGTTGAAGAGGTAGTTGTAGAAGACATATTCAAAACAAATATAAGAGAAGTCAAAGAAAAATTGCAATAGCAACAAGTCAAGAAATATGGATTGTATGACAAGAAAGCGCAACAGAGAATAAAGCAGTTTCAAGGCTATAGAATTCGGAAGAAACCAAATAGAAAATCCAAATTTGTATAAGTTTTGAGTTATTGTAAGTCTAGGTGAGACTTAGACGAGTAGGCATGTTTAAGTGATGATTGAGACAATTTCTATTGTAGCCTTGCAGGCATAGTTGAGGCATGTTGAATAATGATTGAGCTATGTTGAGTCATACAATTCTAATTAAGGGGGAGTAATGGAAATTGTAATTACTTTTGCATGCATAGCAATTCAAATTTAGAATGTGAGTTAACAAAGTCAACTATGAGTTAGTTCAAGTTCAGTGTTATTTTGGGAAAAGTCAAATATAGTGTGTGTTTGCATGTTGAAGTTGTTTTGAGTGATTCACTAGCTGAAAAGCATAAATACCCCATGTTGGGTTCATTGTAATTAAGTCAAGTCGAATCAAGTGTATGTGAAATCCAAGAGTCGTGGCTCTATGGATAGTTGTAAGTGAAATCAAGTTTGTGTGATCAATAAAAGAAGAGCAGCAACTCATATTGTTTGTGTGTGTGAAATTTTGTGTTTTCCTCCTCTCTTCCTTTCCAACAAAGTTAGTGCTAACCCATAAGGTTCTAGTCTAAGCCATTGGTTTTATAGCCAAATCCCATGTACCTTGTAGTTCAGCTATCTAGACCTAATAGAAGTACAATTGTGAGTTTAACTAGAATTGCCAATTAGGAACGAGTGTAATATTTCGTGCAAGACCCACAATGCAAAGATATCTAGCACAAATCATCCATAGTGTCAAACCACATACGAGCTTTTGCAGTATCTAGATGTTAATTTATCACTAGGAACCGAGATTATCCAAAGTTGAATGTAGCTAGCATATCAGGGATGGACCCTACACATTTGGTCTCTATAACATATATCTAGGTTGACAAGGAGACATTTGGGCAAATTAGTGGACATCTGAGACTATCACCACTGAGACCACTGAGCATTCTACCATTAAAACTGTCAAGCCGGGTTGGAATTTCAAAACAGAAGCATTTGTTAAATTTGATGGTTTTGGCACCTCATTGACCTATTTTTCCAGTTTCAAAAAAGGCCTCGACAGTTTTGCACCCTATGACTAACAATTTTTCCTTCAAATTCCATCTTTGTTGTCGAGCAATCTGGAAGACAAAAAGGTTGTGAGTGCCGATAAACGGTGATTGGTCCCATCTATTAATAGGCCTAACAGACAAATCATTTCATGTCTGTGACTACCACCGCTCTACTGCCACCGCCGTGCCATGGAAGTGCACAATTGTGTGCCATGGAAGTAGGTGGTCCCATCAACCAAACATAACGAGAGAAGGGGTAACCGTCAATTGATGTGAAAGACATGTTGAGCTAAGCAAGGTAAGTGTTATGAATTATATTGGAGCAAACAGGAAAGTGCTGATAGGAAAGACCAATGGTCCTTACTGCCTTTGCTTTAAACCATAGTTTCCCATCCTAATGTAAAAAATGTAAACTAAAAAAACACAATCCAATAAAATATTTTATTAAGAATACCTTAAATTTTTAAAACTACAATGTTTTTCGCAAACGCCAGTAAAAGAATCAACTGAACAATAAGTTGTTCGTTTCTCTTTGGTTATATTGGATTTTAATTTAAAAATATTTGATATATATTGTGAGAGTTTTGAAAATAATTTCAATTTTATAGTTCGATCATTTTAGTATTATAAAATGAGAAAAATAGTTTTTAAGAAATGTTTTATATTTTTTTTATTATTATATAATATATGGTTTTTAAACCATGTTTATATTATTCTTTATCTTAAATAAATTTGAGTGCTATTTACTGTATTTTTTATATAAATTAATTAGACAATAACATTTACAAAAATTCATACGTCATATTTATAAATTATATTATTAAAATATTAGAGTAAATTTGTTTTAATACTATATTTATTATAAGATTAGAAAGATCAAATTTCTCAAGGTGTAAGCATTTCTTAAATTGTAAATTTATTTTAACACTAGATTTATCATAAAATTAGAGAGATCAAATTCTTAGATATGAACTTTTTCAAATTGTAACAATAGAATAACTTTTTGCACGATTTGATCCTTTTAGATACAAAATAAATATGAAATTAAGATGGATTTACAATAACACTTCATATGTGTGAGAGAGATGGTGTATGTATTTCATGTAATCACTTTATGTAAAACACTCTTAAATAGTCTTAATTGTACTAATAACATAGATCATATTATTTGGTTCTATTTTAAATAAGTTAGAAACATGCAAGGAAAGATGTTCCATAAAAGCCAAAACCACCACCTTAGGCTCAAGAATGGATGTCATAAGGATGCTTATACTTGGCTAGACCATTGGACCATATAGGACAAGATGATTTTGTAAAATAAGGATAATATTAAAAATATTATTACATCAAAATGTAAGGAGAAATTGTGAGGTGATAGAGAAATAGGGATTATAAGGAAACTAAGATATTACAAGGATGTGATCCACCAAAAAATCAAAAAAAAAAAAAAATTATTTCTATGTATTGAGTAGTGTAAAGAAGAAAATAAATAAGATTAAAATAAAAAAGAACTTCTATAAACTTTATAGTGAAAATGGGTGTCCCCGATTCCCCAAACCCAATAGGATAAAAGAGTCTATCACTTTCATGATTCTGTGAGGGTTGGGGATGAAATATATTTTCTCTTGGATTATATAGCTTATACTCACTTTGAATTTAAATTTAAAAATGTTTGTCATATTACTAACATTCTTGAACTTTTAAATCAATAAAACTATCATAATTTGAAATTTATCTCTTAATATTTTTCAAACATTAAAATAAAATGCTAAAAATTATAAGTAATATCAATATTAATAAATATTATTTATCATTTCATATTACTCATTTTATTATACTTTTTAGAAACTTTATAAAATAAATAAATTATAAATGTATTCCAATTTTGATCATTTTATTAATCTTTTGTATTTTATATTCTTAAATGTTAATATATTATAATTAGTTGTTTGATAATTTTGATATATCAATAATTGAATCTTTAATGATTCAATTTTAATATAAAATAGACATTCCATAAATAATTCCCCAATTCTAATTTACTATAAAGATTTTAAATTATTATACAAATACAAAATACAATATTTTAATTGATTTAATATATGTTTAATAATTGTTATTATAATAAATATTAATTATCACATATTTAACCATTTCTAATGAAATATATAGAATGTAAATATGTAATTTATTTAGATTGCAAGATTACTGTGGTGTGATTTCTGATTGGAGTTCGGATTTTCCATAGTGTTCATATTTTGTGGTCGATGTTTCGAGTCTGAACCTAGACTCATCATTAGGACAAAATGTGAGGAGAGAAGAAGAAAAAAGGTTGATATAAATATGAAAAAGGCAGGAATGTGAGGACAAATGGCCGACTCATTGTTTGTTCATTTATAATTTAATTATTATTATTGTCATTTTGGTCCTTTATTTATATAATTTAATAACTAAATTGTTATCCTTAT
>APFE031482416.1:487286-514840 GCA_000404065.3 Pinus taeda
CCAACTCTTCGGAAGACCAAGGAGAGCCAAGCTCACGAAGTCCTCATCATTGACAGTAACCCCCACACTTCCCAGTTCATCTCGACACTGAGTGAACTTCGCGAGATACTTGGGAATACTGTCACCCTTCTCGCATTTGATGTTTCTGAGTTTATATTTGAGCGCTAGCTTGCTCTGATTTCTCTTGCTTTGGAATAATTCTGTTAATGATTTCCACATCAAATATGGAGTACCATTTCCATGGAGGCTGGACACAATGTGATCCTTCATGCCCTCCAACAGAATCCTTCGACATTTTGCGATCTTCTTTTTCCAAGCATCAGCTTGAGTAGCATCAGTAGGCTTTGGGATATCCGTATCTATGAACTCCTTTAGCCCGTTATCATCCAATACTGCCTCCATCCTATCCTTCCATGAAATATAGTTTGAGCTGCCCTCAAGAGCATACTCCAATCACAATCCGTTGAAAGACATTGCTGCGTTGTCACCAAGAAAACACTGCTGCAAATTCGAATTCCACCAGTAACCAACTCAACCGCCTCGGATCTAAGATTCGTGAGAACACAATATTTCTTGTACAGAGATTGACTGTATGGGCTTTTACTGGATATTTCACCTTCCAAAGGAAGGATGAATCCAGAGGCTACCTGGCCCAATTACAGGCTCTGCCTAGAGAAATAGAATGTAAACACTTCCTGAATAGTAGATCTGATGAGCAACAGCTCTGATACCATGTAGAAATTTTGAATAATTTAACACATATTCAATGGATATTATCCTGATCATGTACTATTGCGGAAAACATACATACATAAGCTCCTCTACGTTGATCATCAATATAGCAGCATCAATAACAATAAAACATCAAGAGCATTCACACATTAACACAGTATGTATCCCGGGGAAAGCATCTCGCTAAAAACCCCATCTATCTGTATATTAATGATTGAGTCATGTAACATTACACAACATAATACTTCTCACAAGTATCCCCACCTCTGTTACACACAATACAACTCAGATTTGATCTCCAAATCTCTTCCACTGCTTGCCTGCCTCCACTGCTCAATACCTACTCAAGAACTGATGAGAATGGCTCACCAAACTCATTTTTTTACCTACAAAATAGTCACTCCCTCTTTGTGGATGTGAGCATAAGCTAAAATGTGGGCAAATACGTGGGCAAACTCATTGGCATACTCAATCCCTTGATTGTGCAAGATCTGGTGCACAACTATGGTCACAACTGATAGCAATCTGATTCTCTACCACCTGTCCCTGTTGAACTGAACATGCACTGACATGTAACTGAGTTAAATGATGTATTCATTAGTTGTATTATGAGTTAATAACTTGTGAATTAATTAATAACTAATTCACCCAACTCATCTCTAGTCTATTCGCCAGTTAGACTAAATACAACCAGTTTAACCAAAGCTAACTGAACACAACTCCATCAACTGCACCTCCAGTCCACTAAACTCAACTCACTTGAGTTCTAACTGAAGTCATGCATGCAACAACTCAACTGACTCATAAGAAAAGCGTATTTCCTTCTGACAGCTGCATGTGCCAACTCTGTAGCTCAAACTGAAGTGCTCCAAGAGAATAAGATTAAGTTTATAGTCCAAATATTATTGTGAGATAATAATATTTGACTTTTCTATTTTTGACAGTCAGTCTAAAAATAGACTTGATCACTCACACTGTGATCACTCACACTTTCATCAAAAATAGAAGTCCATCTATTTTTCCGAACTTGATCAATCATCCATAAACAACAACCTGCATTCCATAGACATGATCCATATGTCTAAAAGTAGACATAGTCTAAAAATAGACTTGCGCCAAAAATATCCTGCGGGCCCACTTAGTAAAGGCGTCTCTTTTCACTAAGCTCCATCATCTTGTTGCAATCTCAACATATATCACCTCTTCTCCTTGCTTCAAGGATCATTTGACTGCGTCCCTCTGCTGCTAGGAGAAAGAGTAATGGAGAGAGAGGGAATCCTTAGCGAAGGCCCCTCTGGCTCTGAAAGAAAGATGTGACTTCCCCATTGATCAAGACTACAAAGATAATATTTTCCATACATCCCATAACCCAGTTTGTGAACCCAATGTTGAACCCCAAGTGAGTCAATAGTATTTGAATGTATAACCAGCAGATTGGGTCATATGCTTTGGATAAGTCTATTTTGACAATAACACCTTTCCTCTGGCTCCTTTTTATCCTATGTAAGGTATCTTGTGCCACGCCCACTGCTTCATGGATCTTCCTTCCATCTAGGAAACCGAATTTCCCTTTTAATATGCTCCTTGAAAGATTCGGTTTCAATCGAAATGATATGACTTTTGCAATAATTTTGTAAATGAAGTTACACATAGATATCGGTCTGAAGTCCACAAAAGATGATGGATCCTCCTTCTTCAGGATTAGGGCTACAAAGGTGGCATTGAAAGGTTCAAAAATAGACCCTTTCACCCGGGATTCTTCAACAACACCTATAAGTTAATTCCCAATAGACTCAAAGGAATATTAAAAAAAACTCCACAGTCCATCCATCCAGACCTGGGTTCTTATCCTTCTGCATCGACCTTAAGATTCCTTCGACTTCCCCTTTCGTCGCTTCCCCCATGATGATTTCATTATCCTCCTCCTCTATATACATTGGGAGATTTTGTGTCATCCTCACCACCTTGACGATAGACACCTCAGCAGGGGCTTTGAATAGTTTTTAAAAGTGGTTCCTTCCAAGGAGGGACAATTCCTCAAAAGAATTGGTCAAGGTTCCTTCCTCTAATTTTAAACTCTAGATTGTGTTTATATTTTTTGCCCTTTTGCATAGTTCTGGAAATATTTTTAATTTTCATCCCAAATTTTCAACCAAATTGCTCTGCTTTTTAGTCTCCACGGCTCTTCCCTGATTGTAAGAATATTTCTTCGCTTGGATTCTAGCTGCTTGATCTTGTCCCTCTTCACTTCTATCTCATATTCGTCCTCTTTCGGGCTCTCCAGCAAGTCTAATTCCTCTCCTATCTGCTTTAATTCTAATTCTTCCTTATCTTTCTTAATTTTGGCTCATTCAATAGTTTCCTTTCTCATTCGTTTCAAGTTCTCCATGAACAAAAAAACTTTATCCCTTCCTAACCATCTACTCCTGACCTCCAAGTATATTTGAGCATATTGTTGTAAGATTCATCTTTAAGCCAAGGCAGATTGAATTTAAACGAGGAACCAAGCTTTTTGTTAGGGCCTTTCATTTCTAGCAGAATGGGTAGATGGTATGAGTCTCCTTCCCCCACCCAATGTCTAAAGACCAGAATCATAGCCACCACTTCTTCTCTAAGGGGGAAACAATCCAGCCTCTTTTCCACCCTTCCCCTGTTCTCATATTCCTCCACGTTAGCCTGGGTTGATTAGTTTCATGTCCATCAGTTTCCTAGAACTAATATTTTTCATGAAGAAATCAATCAAAGAGTCGAGATGTGTTGATGGTCCCCAAGTTTCTGATAGACCCAGCGATAAATTCAAGGCCCCCCCATAATCAAATTTGGATTCTCCATGAAGGATTTTGAGAAGAAATTGTTCCAGTAAATCACCCTATCCTGAGAGGGCCCATATATGTTTAGTATTAAGAGATTGGTGTAGAGCTCCAATGAGCATACCTCTACACCCAAAGCATGTTCACTTCCCCAGCATGGAAAATTTTAAGGATGAAAATTTATCTTAAAGTTTATAGACCTTAGCGAATCTTACTAAACTCCAAATTGCAAATTATAAAATGTTTCTTAATATTTTGGAAAAGCATGAAAATTTATAATAGTTTTATATATATTCTTTATACAATTTTAACCATTTTTAAGGTAAAATAATTTTATACTATACAATTTGGGTGAACCATTTTTAGAAAAAGATGGAAATTGGTGAATCCTTTTTTTGGAAAAAACATGGAAAATTAGCCCACTTGAAAATATTAGCCCCTAAAATTTTCCATGTTCCCCAAGTGGAAATGACCTTCAGGCTTCCTTCTTTCACTCCTATAGCTAATCCCCCAAATCTGCCTATAACATCCAGTGATTGGAAGATCCACCCAGGCAACATTTTGAGTATGGCTCTATTAATATCCTCACCTGATCCTAACGTTTCTTACAACAGAAGCACATCTGGGTTATAGGAATTTATAAGGGCCTTCAAGACCAGTTTTTTTGGGGTACTAACAAACCCTCTACAGTTAAAGGACATAATGATCATTTGAAACCGAGGGAGGGGTTCTACACTACTCTAAGAACCCCTAAAATGGATATTTGTTTCCCATCGGCGATGTCAATATTTGCTCTTAACTAAGCCTTTGAAATGTTTGTCTTCCTTCCTCTAGATTTTCCAGGTCCAACTAATATTGGTTGAACCCCCAGTCCCCCCATTGCTTCCCAAGGGATAATTTTCTTTTCTCGAGGCCTGAGGTTATAATGGGGCTTCTCTAAAAGGGCACAAGGAAAACTAGTAATCTTAATACTTGACCAAGGACTACGGTTCAAAAGATTCATAGGGATAAAAGTAATGATGTTATCTAGTGTTTCATTTACATTTTTAACATGGAGATTTTCTGAGATCAACAACCTGGAAGGACCAAGTTTTGAAATAGAATTGAGAAAAGAAAATAAGGATGTATTAAATGAAGGGATAGGTTCTAGAATAGTACCCTCTGACTAATTTGTATAAACCAATCCTTCTCCCTCCATTGTCTCTTCCTTAACTATCTCCCAATGAAGATATTTCTCTTGGACGAGTCTCTCCTCAATTTGCATCTCTTATGTTTCATCTACATCCAACTACATCTAATCCTCTTCCATCCTTTCCCCCCTTGCTTCAAGATTTCCCTTCCTTTGTTCCTCCTCCACTTGATTTTTTGTCGTTCCCCCTCATTTCTCTGCCTTATTCCTCTTCTTAAGACCAAAGGGAATTCTCTTACAAGGTGTCTGTATTTGTCACACCAATGTCATTGGAATGGAAATTATTCATAATCAATCATCTGAGTATATGAGAAATACTTGTACTTGAGGTTGATTTCCTCTGCCATCCCTTCCCTAGGGTTTAAACTTACCAGTATTCTGGCTATTCCTTTATCACTAGTGTGCACAAAAATATGTAGGCTTCCAAAAAACATCCCAAGTTATTCTCGATTGCCCAGAACACTGATTCTACCCAGAATTGAGGTGGAAGTCCTGGAAGTCTTACCCATACTAGGATTCCATCCACCTTCTCTCTTTGAGCATCAAATAAGGGGTTCCACCTTTTAAATAGGATTGGACTTTTCCCAAAGCTCCAGTTTCTTTCCAACACCCATTCCAATGCTTCCTTTTTAACAAATTTGATCATGAACCAACCCCTCGCTAGGGTTGATACCTCATAGGATTTGTCTTGGTCCTCCTGCCAACGTTTAGTAGTCAATTCCTGTATGTAGTTTGATGAATACTTTTCCCCTTAGCCCTCCCGACCAAGGTTAACTCAGCTACCTCCATAGCTTTGTCGATCTGGAGATCAACTCCTAGTAATATATTTGGGGTTAACTCTTTTTTCCTTATTAGATTATTTTTTTTCCACTTCTCCCCTATCTTCATGTTCTTCTCCCCTTCCCCAAACGTTGGTGAGTTCTCCTCCACATTGATATCTACTACCTAGAGTGGCTCTGGCTGCCCCTCTAACCAAATGTTCCTGAGACTGTTTAGACCTCCCTCCCCTACCTGCCCTTCCTCTCCCACTAGATGTGGTATCTCCCCTACTTCTGGAAAACCCCCTACCTATGTAAAACCTTCCTAGTCTATTGATATGGGAGGGGTAAAAGAAACCCCGTATTGGTCACATATTTCCTAACTCCCATCCTCAAAAGTCTTCTGAAAACCACTCAGAGTTGTCCCCCATCCATTTAACCCTGGAAAGTCTGAGTATGGAATCCATTTTTGGCTGAAGGTTTCTCCTTTTCATAAATGCAGAGGGCTGCTACATGCAACAATACTATCAAAACATATCCTTCTTATGGATTTTGTCAGTCCCAGATCTTCCACAAGGAAGGATTTCAACTCCTCCTACCCCTTAAAACTACAGATGATTACAATGTCTTCTAACCCTCCTGAGTAAAATTCTTTGAGTGGATTAGAGAGCAAGTTACTAACTTGAAAACCACTTGCCTCTCCCGCTGAAAAACATGTCACTAGAACTAAGTCATCCAGCCTCCCTTCTAGCTCCTTGTCTGTTCCCCCAGTCCCCCCATTGCTTCCCAAGGGATAATTTTCTTTTCTCGAGGCCTGAGGTTATAATGGGGCTTCTCTAAAAGGGCACAAGGAAAACTAGTAATCTTAATACTTGACCAAGGACTATGGTTTAGAAGATTCATAGGGATAAAAGTAATGATGTTATCTAGTGTTTCATTTACATTTTTAACATGGAGATTTTCTGAGTTCAGCAACCTAGAAGGACCAAGATTTGAAATAGAATTGAGAAAAGAAAATAAGGATGTATTAAATGAAGGGATAGGTTCTAGAATAGTACCCTCTGACTAATTTGTATAAACCAATCCTTCTCCCTCCGTTGTCTCTTCCTTAACTATCTCCCAATGAAGATCTTTCTCTTGGACGAGCCTCTCCTCCATTTGCATATCTTATGTTTCATCTACATCCAACTACATCTAATCCTCTTCCATCCTTTCCCCCCTTTCTTCAAGATTTCCCTTCCTTTGTTCCTCCTCCACTTGATTTTCTATCGTTCCCCCTCATTTCTCTGCCTTATTCCTCTTCTTAAGACCAAAGGGAATTCTCTTACAAGGTGTCTGTATTTGTCACGCCGATGGCATTGGAATGGAAATTATTCATGATCAATCATCTGAGTATACGAGAAATACTTGTACTTGAGGTTGATTTCCTCTGCCAGCCCTTCCCTAGGGTTTAAACTTACCAGTATTCTGGCTATTCCTTTATCACTAGTGTGCACAAACAAATGTAGGCTTCCAAAAAACATCCCGAGTTATTCTCGATTGCCGAGAACACTGATTCTACCCAGAATTGAGGTGGAAGTCCTGGAAGTCTTACCCATACTAGGATTCCATCCACCTTCTCTCTTTGAGCATCAAATAAGGGGTTCCACCTTTTAAATAGGATTGGACTTTTCCCAAAGCTCCAGTTTCTTTCCAGCACCCATTCCAATGCTTCCTTTTTAACAAATTTGATCATGAACCAATCCCTAGCTAGGGTTGATACCTCATAGGATTTGTCTTGGTCCTCCTGCCAACATTTAGTAGTCAATTCATGTATGTAGTTTGATGAATACTTTTCCCCTTAGCCCTCCCGACCAAGGTTAACTCAGCTATCTCCATAGCTTTGTCGATCTGGAGATCAACTCCTAGTAATATATTTGGGGTTAACTCTTTTTTCCTTATTAGCTTATTTTTCTTCCACTTCTCCCCTATCTTCATGTGCTTCTCCCCTTCCCCAAACGTTGGTGAGTTCTCCTCCACATTGATATCTACTACCTAGAGTGGCTCTGGCTGCCCCTTTGACCAAATGTTCTTGAGACTGTTTAGACCTCCCTCCCCTACCTGCCCTTCCTCTCCCACTAGATGTGGTATCTCCCCTACTTCTGGAAAACCCCCTACCTATGTAAAACCTTCCTAGTCTATTGATATGGGAGGGGTAAAAGAAACCCCGTATTGGTCACATATTTCCTAACTCCCATCCTCAAAAGTCTTTTGAAAACCACTCAGAGTTGCCCCCCATCCATTTAACCCTAGAAAGTCTGAGTATGGAATCCCTTCTTGGCTGAAGGTTTCTCCTCTTCATAAATGCAGAGGGCTGCTACATGCAACAGTACTATCCAAACGTATCCTTCTTTTGGATTATGTCAGTCCCAGATCTTCCACAAGGAAGGATTTCAACTCCTCCTACCCCTTAAAACCATAGATTATTACAATGTCTTCTAACCCTCCTAAGTAAAATTCTTTGAGTGGACTAGAGAGCAAATTACTAACTTGAATACCACTTGCCTCTCCCGCTGAACAACATGTCACCAGAACTAAGTCATCCAGCCTCCCTTCTAGCTCCCTGTTTGTTCCCCATATCTCAATTTTAGACAAACATAGGCTTTCCTCCAGTAGCCCTAATGTTCTTCCCTATCTCCAAACCTCCCCTGAGCCACGCCTCTTCCCACTTGGCAGTCTAGTTGGACGAATATACTTCTTTATGTTCTGGTACGTGACTTCCGATCCCCACATCGACAAAATGTCCCCAGGTTTAGGATCCAAATCAATAGAGTCTCATTGGTTGACCATGGTTCCTTCCACTGTTAGCAGTTTATAATCTCCCCAAAACTCGAAATGTAGTTTCACCTTCTGTGGGCGCATGTAGTCTCTTACTATCAATAACACAATGATTAACAAAACTAAAATGAAAAAACCCTTCCTCCATCCTCCCAAGTACATATACCCCCATTTCCCTTTCTCACCATTCCCAACGCAGTCTATCCTCATGACAGCTACCCTCTAGCTGCCCTCCCTGCCATGACACTTAGCTCTGTGCATCGCCATTTGTGGTGTGTACGGCCTCCCTACAGTCATTGTCACCTTCTCATAACCAACTGCGCCTTTTCTCCATTTTTAGGGTCTTCAAGCTCCTTAACTACGTTTTCAATATATTTCATATATTATTAATGTAAGTGAATATTAAATTATTATAATATCATTGTCAAAATTATAACAATAAAATTATATTATTTTAATGTATATAAAGATTTAGAAATATATTTTTTTTATTTGATTTAATAATATATATATATATATAATATATATAAAACCATTGGAATGACTTAATGAATGTTAAAAAGCTCAATGCATATTGTAATGCTCCATTATCCTGACATGAGTGGTGTGGCGTGTTTTTCTTGTTATACGAGGAAGGTTTTGAATCTACGGCTTTACGTTTGTGCGTGATTACATACAATTTCATTGGATGAACCGGGAGTCAGGACCTGTGGAGTCATAGCACGGGTTGGTCGAACAACGAATGTCCTTGATATAAAGTATTTTATATATTTCGATCATTTCTTATAGTTTGATGCGCCTTATCATGTACATTTCTCAGTATGTACGTTAGTCATCATTTTAAGATAAGAGAAAAAACAATTGATATAAAAAATAATAATAATAATTTTGTTTTATAATATGAATTTTATTTGATGTTATTTAATTTTTAGTCAAATAGTTAGTTAATTGTTGGTTAATGGAATTACTAATGCGTTATCACCTGCTTATCCACAGGGATAATAAAGATACATTTTTAATTTTCTAGATTACAGTTAATCACTTTTTTTCTTCATGTTATTATTTTTATTTATATTAATGTTTTTAGTGGAATCAATATTTTGTAGAATGACTCTTTTATGATTTCCTAATGATCTAAGGCTTTGAGTCTTTATACCAACTTCATTTTAGTTTCATATTCTCATATTATCATTTTTTATTTATATTAATGTTTTTAGTGGAATCAATATTTTGTAGAGTGACTTTTCCATGATTTCCTAATGATCTAAGGCTTTGAGTCTTTATACCAACCTCATTTTAGTCTCATGTTTTCATTTTATCATTTTTCATTTATATTAATGTTTTTAGTGGAATCAATATTTTGTAGAGTGACTTTTCCATGATTTCCTAATGATGTAAGGCTTTGGGTCTTTATACCAACCTCATTTTAGTCTCATGTGGTTTTGACTAGAATCTAGGAAATTTTAGGAGGAGCATTTTCTTTTATCTAGCTTATCCTGGTATTTGTCATAGGTACCTAGTCACATTCATGTTTTCAATGAGGAAAAGAATTGGTTCTATGATAATGATATTGTAAGGTGTATTGTGATTAAGCTTAATATTGTAAGTGATAAAATAAATGTGGATTTAAATGAAGCCACGAAAATTTGAAGGAGTGTCTTAAAGATAAATTGCTTTTATCCCATAGTGAAAAGTCCACTAATTTGCAATTATTTTGAAGGCCAAAATAAGATTTGGCCCTCCATTTCTCCCCTTTTCATTGTTATCATTACGATTACACTTGTGATGTATACTTTAATAGAATTATTATTGACTAAGAGTGTTATCAAAATGGATTTCAGTATTACATCTCAACCCTCCTAGTATTGCAAAGATGATAAATTCTTTCTATTTGCACTATTTTAAAAATTGTAAAGCATTTTGTTTCACTTTGTAACTCATGAAAATTTGTCCTAACATCATTAATGCATATTTTTTTTATCTATGTGACTTAAAATAGAGGGAGTGTTTTGATTTTCTAGATCAAGGTTAATCACCTCCTTCTAGTATCTTAGTTTTATTTCATCGTCTAATTCCTTGTCCCACCAAATTTTTTACTTAAATTTAAACATACCAATCATTTTAATATTATTGATTTTATATACAGTGATCTCTTCCTAATTCTCTAATAATTTAGCCAAGGTTTGTCATCTTTATGCTAAACTTTCCTTAGCTTAATATGGTTTTGGCTAGAGTTTGGGGAAATATTAGGAGGATTCATATTTCATCTTACTTACCTTAGTATTGTGTAGTAGTTATCTAGTCATAGTCATGCTTCCCATGGGAGGAAATACTAGTTTCTATAAGAAGGATACGATATGGTGTATTTTCATTGAGTTTAAGAGTATAAGTTATAAAACACTTTTGGATTTACTTGATCCTTTTCCACTATCCTCCATAGTTATTGTAGCCATAATAATAGGAGTAATGAGAGTTGTAAACTCTAGTTTATTTTTATCTCATAGACAAAGTTCATTTGATTTACAATTAATTTCAAGGTCGATTTAATAATTCCACTCTCTATTTATCTTTTTCTAATTTCTATAGCTACAATTAGGTTTGTGGTGTATATTCACTTATATATTATTAATCTAGGTTTTATCATAACATATCGTGTATATTCACTTATATATTATTAATCTAGGTTTTATCATAACATATCTCAATATTGCATCTCATCCCTCATATTATTACAAAGATGATAAATTCTTTCAATATCCTATGTTTAGGGATTGCACATCACCTTGTATAGATTTAGTGCTTGAGATTTTATTTTTATTTTAGTAATGTTCATATTTTTTTCTACAACTTAAAATAGGGAGAGAACTTTGATTTTCTAAATTAGGGTTAATCACCTCCTTGTACAATATTAATTTTGTTTTATGCTTTAATCATTTTTTCATGCCACAATTTCTACATAAATTTAGATATGCTAACAATTTTTAATATTATCAATATTCTAGAGTGACATCTTTTTGAATCCCCAATAATTTATTCAAGTCCTCGCATGTTTATGCCAATCTCACTTGAGCTACATGTGCTTTTGACTCGGGTTTGAGATAGTCTTAAGAAAATTTTGTATTCTAAATTTATTATCATGTTAGTGTATATTAAGTACATTGTCAAATCCATGATCTTAATGGTTGGAAGGATCATCTATATGAGAAAGATGTGATAAGGTGTATTTCGCATGATGTAAACCATATGTGTAATAAAAAAAACTTATGGATATGCTATGATTTTTTACCATTGTTATAAAACAATGTTGCAACCTAGAATTTCACAACAATATAGAATAATATGAGTAATGTGAGCCTCAAATAGGACTTCCTTTTCATCGCTTAAGGTCTATTGATTTACAATTATTTTCAAGGAAAAATAAGCTTTCTATAATTTCTTTATTATTTTTTCAATGATATAGTTGCAATTAAGGTGATGATGTATTTTTAGAGTGATTAAACTAGAGAAGGTGTGAGCTAATGATGTCTCATAAGGCATTGGTACATACACAACTGCATAAAACAACATTAATTTAGAAGAATAATTAAATGTGTGTGCGCAATGTATTAAAAATAATATAAAAATGAAATATATGAAAATTAGCTAACTATATATATGAAATATATGAGTTTTTTAACATTGATATATTATTGAAACTCCATTGATATATTATTTTTCATTAATATATAGTACAACCTTTAAATATCCAAATAATAAAATCTCGGTATAAAAACTCATAGAGAACATATTTTCCTTCTGCACATCTACTTTTCCAAATTTTATAATCATATATATAGAAATAAAAACCAACGCATCTAACTATCCTTACGCAGTCACATACGATGCAAGAAATTATAATAAAAAAATTTCTATGATATAAAGTGCTCCGCGCTTGAACCTATGCTATTTTGTTTCATGGCCAGTGCATCTCTTCTCTCGAATCTCCATTGAAACTTTTTTAAACAAATATCTCATTCCTTTAGGCATAACTGGGTACATCCTTTGTTCTTGTTTTTAAAATCAGTTGACTTTTAAGAATCTTCTTTTTCAACTGCCATTTGTGAAAGTGCTATATTAAGGAATCGTACTGTTGTGGCAACCTACTTTCAATGAGAATCGACGTATGCTTGTTGGATAATAACTTTACCAAACAGATTATCTATTTATATTATTTATAGAAATTCATGAATCATGCTTACAGATTACAACCATATTTATCCTTATACAACCATATTGTTTATGGTTATCAATTAATGAGACACTGATTATTTACAATTAAAAGGATGGTTATGATTAGATATTTTAAAGAAGCTAAAAGTTTGGAAGAAAAGAGGTTCCATAAAAGGCAAAACCATCACTCTAGACTTAAGAATGGATGTCATAAGGATGCTTATACTTAGTTAGACCATTGTACCATAAAGAACAAGATGATTTTGTAAAATAAAGATAATATTAAAAATATTATTACTTCAAAATGTAAAGAGAAATTGTGAGGTGATAGAGAAATAAGAGTTATAAGGAAACTAAGATATTACAAGGATGTGATCCACCAAAACATCAAAAATAAAAAAATTATTTCTATATATTGACTAGAGTAAAGAAGAAAATAAAATAATGTTAAAATAAAAAAGAATTTCTATGAGTTTTATAGTGAAAATGGGCGTTGTTGATTCCCAAAACCCAATAAGATAAAAGATTTTATCACCTTTGTGATATTGTGAGGGTTGAAGATAAAATATATTTTATTTTGAATTATGTAGCTTATACTCACTTTGAATTTAAATTTAAAAATATTTGTCAGGCTATTAACATTTTTGAACTCTTAAATCAGCAAAATTATCATGATTTGAAATTTCTCTTAATACTATTCAAACATTAAAATAAAATGCTAAAAAATATAAGTACTAGATATTATTTATCCTTTTGTTTTATACATTTTTATTATACTTTTTAGAAAGTTAAAAAAAAATCATATCCAATTTTGATATTTTAATAATCTTTTATATTCTATATTCATAAATGTTAATATATTCTATAAATTTGTTGTTTTCATTAATTTGATTATATCAATAATTTCATTTAATGTTAATTGATTTCAATCTTATTTTAAAAAATAGATATCTTTAAATAAGTATTCCATTTTATTTTATTGTATATTTTAATTTATTATATAAATATAATATAAATTATTTTATTTGATTTTAATATATATTTTTATATTTATTATTATATAATATTAACTATCATCTTATTTTAAACATTTCCAAATGAAATATATAGTATATCAACCATGAGAATCAACAAATTATTATAAAAAAATAAAAATAAACAAAACATTAAATTAATAATCATTTATATTTATGAATCTCTTATTTTATAAATCTTTTATGAATCATATTTTGAAAATAAAATCTACCATTTTATAAATTAGTATTCCTAAATTTAAAAAATTGGACTTTTAATTTTAAATAATTTTTAAGCATATTACAAATTGTAATATGGTTAGTGAATTATTTATGGAAAATTTACAATTACATAATTGGAAGTGTTTTGATGGAAATCATAGTTATTTAATTATTTTACTATTTGTCTCTTTTCAATATATTTATTTATTTATTTTTGTCCTTAATTGGAATTTATTAGAATTATAAATATGAATCACTAAGTTTATACAATTCTAGTACGCTCAATATTGAATTTATTTAGACATTCAAATTGTATTACAAAATTTTAATGAAAAAACCAAAACTTTTAAACATTTAGACACCACCTATTCACATAATTATAACAACAAATAAATGAAGTATGAAAGAGTTATAGTATGGAAAAATAATAATTTATTATATAAAAATTCATTTTCTTTTATTAAAGAATAATTCAATTACTTGATTAAAAAAATAATAAATGAAACAGGCATTGGTTTATGTAATATTTATTTATTGCACTAAGTTAATATTTAATAAATAATAAGAGATATTTAAAAATGTTGTTTTTTAAATAATTACAAATGGTTGAAATATATTTGATTTCAATGATATTATAGTTTATTAATTTTAGAATTAGTAGAAATAATACTATATATAAAAAAGAAATAAATTAGCTAAGTTAATTTAAATAATGGTATAATAAATTAATAGTCTCTCAATTTGATATTGGTTGAGATAAGTGATACTGGTTGAGATAAGTGATTGTTATCTTTTGAACTTACTTTTAACAAGAGAGCCACTGCCGTGGCGGTAGTCCCTGCCGGTGTCTGCAGGACACAATTTTATGCACTTTCGTATCTTTGCTAAGAAAAATAATTAAAATAAACAACCAGTATCATGGCGTGCATTTGAGTGTGTTGAAGAAAGGCCGCCTACATATTACGCTAGCTACACTTTTTTTTTGTTCCAAATCTATTAGTATAAGTAGATCCATCCATAAAACCTGGAGAAATCTAAATAACAAACTAACAAAAGAAATCATTTCGGGTAAAGAAATGCGAACGAATCCTAAACAAGTGCAGAGTGGCCATGATTGGGAATCCCCTCAACATTAACAACGTTGTTCCTTAGGCTGACTTGAGACCAGAAATGCATAGATACATCACAATTGTCTTGCATAGCAAGAGCACAGTAGCACACACATCACAACAGCATCGACGGATGGTATCCAAAACGATTATGAGGACTAATTAAAACTATTGAATGAAATGGAGGGATGGAGGTTAGGACAAATGAAATGGTAGGGAATAAATCAGAGCGACGGAGAATGAAAATAAACCACATAGAAATCAAATTAAATAACACTTATTTGGATTTTTTAAAATGTTAATAATTTTTGATAATTGCATCCAAATATTTGATAAATGGTTATAGCTATTGAAATAATTATGTTGCATGTGTAAATTTAAGAATTTGTAAAACCAAAAAAAGTGAAGGTTTAAATGGTTTGAAAAATCTAATTTCTATAGAAGATTAAAAATATTTTCATATTATTAAATATAGATCATTTATAATTTTTCTGATAAATAATCATAGCTATTAAAATAATTATCTGTCATGTGTAAAGTTAAGGATTTGTAAAACAAAACAAAAAAGTGAAAGTTTAAATAGTTTAAAAAATCTAATTTCTATAGAAAATTAAAAATATGCTGGTATTATTAAATATAAATCATTTATAATTTCTTATATTTTAAAGAATAGAAATTATGAAAGCTTCTTGAAATATACAATATCTATAAAATATTAAATAAGCAAAGTTCAATTAATTTAAAATAATTCAATTTTTAATATAATTTTAAATTTAAAGAAAAATAACATATTATATACAAGTGAAAATAAAATAAATAAAATAAATATATAAAATATATGAATAAAAGTAAGATATATTTTTCTAATTGAATTATTTTTTTATTTAATATTATCATTCAAATTTAATAATTTGTTTTTTTCTAACACGAATTTGAACTTTGAATTTAATGTTTTACAAATTACTTTATAGCAAGGTTGTAGACGGCCACACACGGTGGGCTATCCAAATTTAATAATTAATTTTTTCATTAATTTTAAATCTAATATGCTTCACAATTTAGTAAATTTGTTATTGTTTAAGAAATCCATTTTCTTCGTTAAACCTTTTTATCTGATGGATAAGATGAGAATCTATCCCCTTACCAGAAGAGACGTGCACGAGAATTTGAACCTTACAGCACCGTTTCGCGAATTCCACAATATTCTTAGCTCCCTTTGTGTTGACATTGAGAGAAGTATCATATCTACGTGGTGCGAAAAGGTATTAGGCTTTACATTGAAATATAAATACTTTCCTATAACAACGAGGAATCATCTTGAAAAAAGCGAATATAAACAAACCTTTCATCAAACACGGTGCTGGCTGCAATATGTACAATGGCATCCAGATTGTCCCGGAGGTGTTCTCTGCTGCTCTCGGTGTAAATTCCAAGATTATGATCCGTTGCAATGTCTCCAACCAGAGGAAAAACTTTCTGGAATATGAAGCTTTCGAAGCTGTCTCCATGTTGCTCTCTCAAAGTTCTGAAAAGCTCCAGTTTCAAAACCTGTCATTCATAGTGAAGAAACGACATCATTCGTAGACATAGCATTGACCAATTTATGAGTAGGAAGAGTACTCAGATTTTTTACCTCAGTTTTGAATCGGATTTTGGCAGACTCAGCATCATTCGCCCTAAGCAAAATAAAGATGCTACTAATCCGTGGTTGTGAACGTAATATTTTTTCAATGAAAACTGCATCAAGTGAACAACAATTAGCTTCATTATCGTACAAATATATATATATATATATGAATAACAGTATTGTCTGAAATATTTAATACCTTTTCCGAGGAAACCGGTGGATCCAGTCACTAGTATGTTCTTCTCAGTGAGAAAGCCCAGCACATTTGACGTCATCGCTCGTATTTTGAGAAATCTGCAACTCGCACATAAAACTATCAGTAACAACGCGTTGATTTCAGGCTACGTGTTTTATTACGTCCGCATACACAATTTAGGTTGAAGTAAAGAACACAAATATTAGTCAAAGGCAATAAACAATATGAAAATTACAATTTGCACTCCAGTCGCAGAGAGAAGCGAGCACAATGAACAAAACGATACTTACAATCTACAGTTCAGTAGCAGAGAGAAGCGAGCACAACAAACAAAATGATACTTACAATCTGCAGTCCAGTCGCAGAGACAAGCGAACACGATGGATCAAGGCCAAGCACATAACGATATAAGGAAACACAAAAATTGAAGAATTAGAGAAGGAACCTTCTAGAAAAGGAAAAAGCGATTTGTCGAAAGCTGAAAGAGAATTCATACCTGTCAACATTGAGTAGTGTTAGAGAAAAACTATGGGAGTATATTTTAATGAACAAATAACTAGAGAAAAGAATAAGTGAAGGAGGAATTATCTGGGCATACCCGCTCTTCTCTACGACTCCCTAAATGCGACTAAGGGGAAAAACTACCCTTTCAGTTTATTAAAAAATTACAGTGAAAGCAAAAGGACCATATTGCAACAATAACAAGACTAACTGTAGAGTATGGCCTCAGAGCCATGATCGGAGTCCGCATAATCTTCAAAAGTTATGAGTATCTTTATAAAGAAACACAAGAGTTAAAGGTAAGTTACCACAAAATAATGGTGAACATTGAACTGAAACCCGAATCGTCTAGTAAAGGAGTTTTGGGCAAAAGCCTACCAGCCAGCAGAGACAGGCACACGGTTAGAGAGAAATTCCCTGTTGAAAACATTGGAAAACAAGCTGCAATGACATTACTGTACCTGTGGAGAGACATTGGAGTCGCCATGCACACCTATGTCTGCCAAAGCAAGATCTTGCCGTTAAACCCACAAATAATCCTCCCTAGGAAGGATTCAAGACCGGTGTTTTCTAAAGGGTAGCTTTCAATGGTTACTTGAAGAAGTGCCTACCACATGCCCACTTTCGCTGGTGGATTCAAATTTGAAAACTGCAAGAGCCACTTCCACGGTCGGTACATTTGGTTAGGAATTTCATATAAAACTGTTAATACAATAAGAACAGAAATTTAAACCTCATAGGATTAGCAACAGTCAAGTGGATTAGTGTACCTGCACACAGAAAAAGTTCCCTGAGCGTAATCTTCATGGCTCTGGAGAAAACCCTGTGAGGTTGCAGAGCGGCTAGACCCTGACGCTCAATGACCAAATGACTTCTACCTCGACGCTAGAGAAGGGCACTGGTTACCTTTCTAAACAAACAAAAGCCTTCTTTGGTTCTGAGATCATTTCAATGAATGTTCTGAACAAACAAGCACACTAAGCAGCTTGAACAAACCCATCTCGGCACCTGTAAACAACCCTGGCAGCCATCAGTGACGACAAGTGTAAGCTTGTAAGATATGTAACCTGCCCCAACTGCCAGTTTAAAGACTTAGGATAAAATCGCTTCCCCTCCTGCCAGTTTAAAAACTTAGGATAAAATCTCTTCCCCTCGCTAAAAACAGCATTGGGGCACGTGAAGCCTGCAATAAGAGGTTAAATCCAAAAGTTTGGTTAAAATTTTCGTAATGTAAAATTGTTTCCAATAAACTTTGGTTAAAATTGAAGTAACCCAAAAAAAAAACTGGTCAACTGGTGAATTAATAGACGGTCAACGCTATATCGAACGCTATAGTCCCTGCCATGCCGGAGACAGGGACTAATAAGTATACAAGATATATTAAGCTTCTAATAAATATATTATCTATATCATAAAATATGTGATTTTTTCTTTCTCATTTTTTCCATCATTTTGTTGCTTCTAATTAAATTTTTAAAATAAAATGTGTCTTTAAATTTTAATATATTTGTAAAATTTTAATATTCTATAACTAGTTTAAATTTATCTTACTTCTATACACCAATAAATAAATATATCAATAGAATATTATATTAATAAATCAAAAACCTGCATTTATTCTCGCAAAGGCAATATATTGGCTGATGTCTATTTAGTAAAAAGTAAATACAATGTGATCCACGAGAATGATAAAGAGCATAACGCCTCTACCTAATTTTCTAGAGTCACACATGATGCAGAGAATTTAATTTAAGAAATTATTACTATAATATGAACTCATGGGCGCTTGACCCTCCGAAGAGATTCCTCTTCGACCTTGTCCCCTACCCATTCTATCTCTTTCTTTTCGAATCTCCATTGAAAATTGTTACAAAGAAATGGGGAACCCTATGAGTAATAAATTATAAAGGATCCCTAGTGATAAAAGGTCAACTATGAAGTTGTTATTAGGTTGTTATTCTCACATTTTTTATAAAAAATTTATTATTTTGTGATATTATATTATTTGTTTTTTATTAAATATGGATTTGAAAAATTATATTTAAAAAATATCTAATAAAATTTAATTTAATTTTATTTTTTTTGAATTTAAAAAGAAAATTAATTATTAAAAGTATTAATTTTAATTTTTAGAATTAAAAAAAAATTATATAAAAAGTTTTAAGAATGTATTATTTTATTTTATTGTGAATTATATGAATTTTATGTTCATTTTAATTTATTTACTTTTTTTTTACTAGTACAAGTGGTGTATAATAACTGCTTATACTGTATAGGTTTAAATAATAGTTAAATTAAAGTGTGAGTTTTTATTAAATGTGATTGTTAAGTAATTAAGAAATTGCAATGATTTGTTTGTTCAATTAAATAAATTTAATAAAATAATATTATTCAATATCAAATTTGAGTTTTTAAAGATATTTTTATAATTATATAATATGAATCAGTGTGAGAAAAATTATAGTTTTTATTTAATGAACAATTTTCATTAATTTTAAAAATATATTAGATTTGAAAATAACACATTTTTATATTTGAATTATTATAATTTTAATTTATATAAAATTAAGTTTAATTATTATTGTTAAAAATTTATATTATAACACTAGATGTGTGGAGTCATAGCACTGGTTGGTCGACTAATATTGTTGATATAAAGTATTTTATATATTTCAATCATTTTTTATATTTCTATGTGACTTGTCCGCTACATTTCTCACTAGGTAAGTTAGTCATCATTGTAAGAGAAGAGCAAAAATAATTCACCCTATCAAAATTTTATCATAATAATAATAATTTTGTTTTATAATGTGAATATTTAATTTTTAGTTAAATAATTAGTTAATTATTGGTCAGAGGAACAATTAATGTGTTATCATGTCTATGAGCAGCGATAATAAAGAGACACTTTTAATTTTCTAGATTACAGTTAATGACCTCCTTTAATATTTTAATGTTTTCATATTATTATCTTTTTATTTATACTAATGTTTTTAATGCAATCAATATTCTGTAGAGTGACTTCTCCATGATTCCCTAATGATCTAAAACTTTGGGTCTTTATACCAACTTCATTTTAGTCTCATGTGGTTTTGACTAGAATTTGAGGAAATCTTAGGAAGAGCATTTTCTTTTATCTATCTTATCTTGGTATTGTGTTATAGGTACCTAGTCACATTCATGTTTTCAATGGGGAAAAAAATTAGTTCTATGATAATGATATGGTAAGGTGTATTATGATTAAGTTTAAGATTGTAACTGATAAAATAAATTTGGATTTACTTGAAGCCACAAAAATTTGAAAAATGAGAGTCTTAAAGATAAATTGCTTTTATCCCATAGTAAAAAGTCCACTAATTTGCAACTAATTTGAAGGCCAAAATAAATATTTGGCCCTCCATTTCTCCCCTTCTCATTGCTATAGTTACGATTAAACTTGTGGTGTATACTTTAATAGAATTATTATTGACTAAGAGAGTTATCAGAATGGATTTCATATTACACCTCAACCCTCCTAGTATTACAAAGATGATAAATTCTTTCTATTTGCAATATTCTAAAAATTGTGAACCATTTTGTTTCACTTTGTAACTCATGAAAATTTGTCCTAACATCATTAATAAATTTTTCTTCTCTATGTGACTTAAAATAGAGAGGGAGTCTTGATTTTCTAGATCAGGGTTAATCACCTCCTTCTAGTATCTTAGTTTTATTTCATCATCTAATTCCTTGTCACACCAATTTTTTTACTTAAATGTAAGCATACCAATAGCTTTAATATTATTTATTTTCTATACAGTGATCTCTTCATAATTCTCTAACAATTTAGTCAAGGTTTGCCATCTTTATGCTAAACTTTCTTGAGCTTAATATGGTTTTGGCTAGAGTTTGGGGAAATCTTAGGAGGATTAATCTTTCATCTTACTTACCTTAGTATTGTGTAGTAGTTATATAGTTATAGTCATGCTTCCCATGGGAGGAAATACTTATTTCTATAAGAAGGATATGATAGGGTGTATTTTTATTGAGTTTAAGAGTATACGTTATAAAATATTTTTGGATTTACTCGATCCTTTTCCACTATCCTCCATAGATACTGTAGCCATGATAATAGGAGTAATGAGAGTTGTAAATCATAGTTTATTTTTATCATATAGACAAAGTTCATTTGATTTACAATTAATTTTAAGGTTGATATAAGACTTCAACTCTCTATTTGTCTTTTTCTAATTTCTATAGCTACAATTAAGTTTGTGGTGTATATTCACTTATATATTATTAATCTAGGTTTTATCATAACATATCTCAATATTTCATCTCATCCCTCGTATTATTACAAAGATAATAAATTCTTTCAGTATCCAATGTTTAGGGATTGCACATCACCTTGTATAGATTTAGAGCTTGTGAGATTTTATTATTTTAGTGTGTTCATATTTTTTTCTACTAATTAAAATTAGGAGAGAAGCTTTGATTTCTGAAATTAGGGTTAATCCATCTCCTTCTGATTATTAATTGTTTTATATCCTGTAATTCATTTTTTTATTGCCACAATTTCCTACATAAAATTAGATTGCTAAACTGTTTTAAAATATCAATATTTTAGAGAGTGACATCTTTTTGAATCCCTAATAATTTAGTCAAGTCCTCACATGTTTATGCCAATCTCACTTGAGCTACATGTGCTTTTGACTCGGGTTTGAGATAATCTTAAGAAAATTTTGTAATCTAAATTTATTATCATGTTATTTTATATTAGGTACATTGTCAAATCCATGATCTTAATGGTTGGAAGGAAGATCTATATGAGAAATATGTGATATGGTGTATTTCCCATGATGTAAAGCATATGTGTTATAAAAAACTTATGTGTATGTTATGATATTTTACCATTGTTGTCTAACAATGTTGCAACCTAGAATTTCACAACAATATAAAATAATAGGAATAATGTGAGCCTCAAATAGGACTTCATTTTCATCCCCTATCCAAAGGTCTATTGATTTACAATTATTTTTGAGAAAAAATAAGCTTTCTATAATTTATTTATCATTTTTTCAATGATATAGTTGCAATTAAGGTTATGATGTATTTTTATAGTGATTAAATTAGTGCTGGTGTGAGCTAATGATGGTGTCTCATGAGGCATTGGTGCAAACACAAATGTAGAAAAACATGTTAACTTGGAGGGATAATTAAAGGTACTTTGCATTATATATGAAAGATGGTGAAAAATGAAATGTATGAAAATTAGCTAGTTTTCACATATATATTATATATATATATATATATATATATATATGAATTTTAGTTTTCTTACATGATTATGTCTATTTTCATGAATATATATGCATATATTCTATTAGTCACTTTGAGGATCCAAATAATAAAAAATTGTGGAATGTAGAGAACATATTTTCTTTTTCACACCTACTGCTATCCAATATATATATATATATTATATTATATATATATTTATATATATATTGATATAGTATTAATATGAAAGATATTATATTCTTGGAAATTTACAAGACTATTTTTTATTACAAAAATCTTACCATTATTAAAAATTCATTTTTTAAAGGGAATGGTGAAGGCCCAAAAATGTTATAGCAGAAATAGATTAGGATTATTTAATTATTTTGTATATTTCACAAGAAGAATAAGAATATATATATATTAATATTTTATATTATATATATTATATATAATATATATATATAATTATATTATTATATATATATTTTCACATCTACATGATAGATTCTATATAGGGTATATGTTTCATGCACAATATATTTGTCTAGCTTATAGAAGAATAATGTCAAAGATATTGATATATGTGTGTTTTATAAAAAATTGATGTCTTCATGTATTTACAGCACAAACCACTAAGATCATGATCTAAAACCAATATCCAAAGCAATGAAGTGAGCATGCACTTAGGATTCTCAACAAGGAAAATTTAAATTGAAAAAAATGCATGAGCATTCCTAGCATGTGCATGCTTTAAGTGCTAACAATGTTTGCACATTCCAAAAATGCATGCATGTTTCTAGTGTTAGGAACATGCATGTTTTTTTTTCAACCAGTGACTTTAACACATGGGATACAGTGAGGATGAGTTTACACTAGGTAGGGAGGGTAAGAGAGGGAAGGATAAAGGGGCCATGGGAGATAAAGAGAGAAATAAGGAGAGAGGCAAAGAGAGAGTGGGGCATGGGGAAGCATATTTTGGTGGGAAATGATTGAGCTGGGTGTACAAGGGGTGGAGACAATGAGAGATGGAGGGTTAGAGGGGCCAAGGGAGATAAAGAAATAAAAAGAGGGGGAGTTAGAGGAGTGATGGGAGATAAACAAAGAAAGAGAGAGAGAGAGAGAGAGGAATGGATGGGGAAGAATGAGTTGGTGAGTGAGGGAAGAGAGTCATTGTGTTAAGAAGCAAGAGAGACAATGAAATATGGTGGGGAAGGGAGAGGGAGCAATATATTTGAGGTTGAAATGGGAAGGAAGAGGGAGATAAAACTAGATGGGGATGTTGTGAATGAGAGAGATATAGATATATAGAGAGAATGTAAGTGAGTGAGAGTGGGGGTCAGAGGGAGTGATTGGAGGGGGGAGATAGAGGAGGAGTGAGATATAGAGAGATGAAATGGAGGAGAAGAGAATGAAAAAGGGGGAAGGGGTGAATGAGATAGTGAAGGAGGGAGAGATAGAGCACAATAAAGTGAGGGAGATAGAGGAAGAGCTAGAGGGTAGAGAAAGAGGGGAGATTATTGTGGAATGAGCTAAACAAGGGAGAAACAGATAGAGAAATATAGGGGGGGGGGGTAGGGAGAAGAGGGTTAGAGAGAGAGGATGTAGAGTGAGAGGAAGAGGGAGTTAGATAGAGAGTGATAGAAGGGGAGAAGAGAAGGAGAGAAGGGTTATATATAAATATAACTAGAGGGGAGGGTGTGATATGGAATAATAAATGATAGACGAGAGAGAGAGAGAGGCATGGGAGTTGTTGTGAAGCATAGACTAGGTGAGGGAGAGAGGGATAAATAAAGAGAGGAATGGGGAGAAAGGAAGGAAAGATAGAGAAGAAAATATGGGGTGAGATAGAAATAGAGCTAGAGGGAGTGGAGAGAGGGAATAATAGAGAGATGGAGAGGGAGGAGAGAAAGGGTAAGAGCACTAGGGAGAGAAGGGAGAGAGAGAGGAAGGAGAGAGGGATAGGAGGGGAATGAGAGAGTGGGAAAGAAGGGAATGAGGGTAAATGATGGAGAAGAGAGAGAGTCATGGAGTGAGCAGATGAGGCATGGAAAAAGTGGCGGGTAAATAGGGAGAGAGGAGTAGATAAATATGGGGAGATAAAGACAAACATAGAGAGCGATGTGTGGACATAAAGAGACATATAAGAATATAGATATGGAAAAAGATAAAATTATGGTGAGAAAGGGAGAAGGATGGATAGAGAGAGAGGAAGAGAGGATGGAGAGTGAGAGGAAGATGGAGTGAGAAAGAGATATTTGTGTTTGAAATGGGAATAAAGAGAAAGAAAATGTTTGAGGGAGATGTTGTGAAGGAGGGATTAAGAGAAAGAGATGAGAGAGAGGTAGGAGAGACAAATACTATGTGAGTGAGTGAGAGTGGGAGGGGAAGAGAAATAGAGAGATAGGAAGAGAATGGAGTGAGAATAGATAGGAAGAGTGAGAGATAGCAAGATGATGCAAGGGGGGAATACGAGAGATAGCAGGGTGTGAGAGATAGAGATATTGAGGGAGGGAAATATAGAGAGGGATTAAGAGAGAGAAATATATATATACAAAGAGAAACAACAAGTGAGAGGACAAGAGAGAAAGAGAAAGGAGGGAGATATAAATGGAGCTAAAGGGGAGGGAGTGATGGAGCGAAAAGGATGGAGAGATAAAGAAGGATAAAGGAAGGGAAATAAAGATATAGAGAGGGGGGGATGTTGTGAAGTGTGGATTGAGTGAGGAGGGAGGGATAGAGAGATGGATGAAAAGGTATGGAGGATTGAGAGATAGGGAGGGAGGGAGAAATAGAGAGAGTGGATGGAAAGCAAGAGGAAGAGAGAGGAAGGAGTGTGAGAGAGAGATAGATAGATATGGAGAGAGAGAGTGCATGAGAGTGAGGGGAAGAGAGAGACGAGTCGGTAAGACAGTGATAGATCTATAGCAAGAGAGAGAGAGAGAGAGAGAGAGATAGAGAGAGAGAGATATGGAAGGAAAATTTAAGTGGACAAGTAGAGAAAGGGACAAAATTTGTTTGAGGGGAAAGAAGTTTGAGAGAGATGGAAGAGGATAGAAACAAAGACAAAGTGAGACACACAAAGAGAGATGGTGATGGGGAATACAAAGAGATATATAGTGAGAGAGTGATGGGGAGAGAGAGAAAGAGGCAAGAATGGAGAGAAATATAGAGTGAAAAAGAGGTAGAGAGAGAATGTGAATGTGATAGATAGATATGGAGAGAGAGAGAGAGATTGTGTGTGAGGGTGGGGAGAGAAGGGGAGAGGTTGGGGATAGAAATAGAGATGAATGGGGAAAGATAGAGGGAGATAGGGGTAATGAGAAAGAAAGAAAGAGAGAGATGAAACAATGGGGGGAGTGGAGGGGGGATAAAGAGTAATATTGGGTGTGTGTGTGTGTGTGTGTGTGTGAGAGAGAGAGAGAGAGAGAGAGAGAGAAAGAGAGAGAGAGAGATAATAAAAGGAGAGACAAAGAGATAGAATAGTGAGGTAGTTGGAAATATAGTGAGAAAAAGGAGACAAGGATTGATGGAAAATGGAGGGGGAAGAGAGAGAGAAAGGGAGGGAGGAAAAGAGAAGTAGAGAGAGTGAGAGGAAGAGATATAAACAAAGAGAGGGAGAAGTAGAGTGGGAGGGAGATAAAGATAGAGAGGGAAGAAGAGATAGGGAGACACCAAAAAATATGTAATTATAAAAAGAGATAGTGAGTGGCAGGGAAGAGAGAGAGAGTGAGAGAGTGATGGCAAAGAAAATGAGAAAGATAGGAACATAAAAATAAGAGAGATGGTGTTACATACAAATGGACATGGAAGAAGAGATAGAGAGATAGACACATATTTTAGATTGATTTCCTTGTTCTTGTGTCTTTCCATTCGTCCACCACCCCGTGTAGTTGACTTATTCGTGGAACACAGTTGTTAACTTCTTCACACACGTCCTAAATCAACTTAGAAACATCTGTTATAATGATTCTAATATTTTGAAAGATCTGCTTGAACTACAATTTCATCATGCAAATCCATAAACATGTAAAATGTGATATGCAAATGCTTTGGCACATGTCATGTTTCTAGAGAGGAATGGAGAAGCTCATCACCAAATCGTCATGCCTCAATTTCCTGAGGTTACTAAGACTTATGAAGAAGCCTACCTTCTTTGGAATTACTTTTTGGTAATGGTAGTCTTGATTTATATCGAAATTATATTGAAATAAAGAGATCCAAACATCTTGGCATGTTGAAACTCTGCTACCAATTGCAACAATATCTTACCCTCGTGAGAATGATGAAAAGTGTGGCCTAATCAAGTTTTGTATGGGTTATCGAGATTAAGGTTTCTGATGAATCTACCAAAAATCCAATGGGAATTGTTGATTTCAGAGGATTTCAATGGAAGGGGAGTTTGATTTTGTTATCGAAGAAATAAGATCATAGATAAATTTACAAGATGAGACCAAGGAATGGCTAGGAGGAAAAGTAGTCATACAAGATTGTGTGAGACTATATGTGTAAGAGACCTCCCCTTGGTTTTGCTAACAGATCTAATTTCTTCTGAAATTAAATGCGATAAGAGGCAATAACTTACTTACTTACATAGCTTTTAAACAAATAAAATTTTATCATTTACATTCTAATCAAAATAAATTAAGGTGAATATTTCATTCTAATAAACTTTACAACAATAGTCTATGTAGGAATACTTGTACCGGTGGCTGATGGAGATACCTTTGTCATGTTGCTCCTGCTAAACACTCCTCTTGACGGACCCAACTGGATTTACCTCTCAGCCAACTAGGAAATAATCCCTAGCCCAAGAAATCTCCACAAGTTCCCTAGCCCTCTGAGCCCAAGTCCAACCAGATGTAGTGTGTGTGTCCAAGATGAAAGATCCAGACCAAGATAACAATGCTTCCTCCTCTCAACAACCCAAGAAACCTCCATAGGTTCCTAAGGTCTCCAAAAACACAACAAGTCCAAACAATCACAACCAACCCCACAATCATAAGCAAGACCCAACCTCCCACTTTCTCCCTTTCCCCTTCCCTTTTTATACCCTCCTTCCCTTCTCCATCTCAACCACCTCTCATTAATGTCATTAACTTCTCATCCATC
>APFE031482416.1:515011-531184 GCA_000404065.3 Pinus taeda
TGAGTTGGAGAGGACCATGCCTTCTCCCAAGTAAATGTGAGGGTACATTAGGGAATGTGAGATGTGATTACATGGCAAGGACCATGTCTTCAACCTAGTAAATGTGAGGGTACATTGGGGAATGTGAAATGAATATATATATTGGTAATGAGTTGGAAAGGACCATGTCTTCTCCCAAGTAAATGTGAGGGTACATTGGGGAATGCGAGATGAATACATATATTATTTGAAATAATGGAAGGAGACCATATCCTACCTAATATTAAATTTGAGAAGGTAAGTGGGGAATTTGAATAATGGAAATCATGAATTTTATATTAGACCAATATTTCTCAATATTTTCAGATAATGTAAACATTAACAAAATTTGCAGGATAAGATTTAAGTGGGGCATTAAATACACCCCTCCTTTAGAAAACTTCATCCCAAAATTAGAATGAAAATATGCAAGGAGTTTGAAATCATAGCAAACTAGAGAGAGTTATAGCAATAAAATTTGATAAATCAGACAATGACATTACTTCCCATCAAGAGTCTCCAACTAATATATATCCTCCTATCCATCCTGACCTACTTTTGTTCCCACCCTATCTATCCTCTGTTGCTTTATTAGTGGCAACGACCATACTAACCACTAATAAAATTGACATGGTGGAAGCGTCAAATACATCGACCTAACTTCCCCAGCAGGCAACTAGTAATCACCATCACACGTCTAGAGGAGCATGTCCACCATTTCCCTCCCATGGTTCCAAGTTTCGGAGGATACACGGTGGGAAATGCCTCCACCCCTCCTATAGAACTAGGGTCAATACCCTAATACAGACCACACTACAGACCTGGTTGGACTTGACATCGAATAATCCAGTCAGGTCATCTTGCCACCTCATGAGATGTCTCGTCCTTCCCTCTTGGCTATCATATAGTTCTTTTTCCCCTGCAGGTTAGCTCTCATTCATGCATTTATATAACAACAAGACATATAATCATCACATTATTAAGTCTAGTATCCATGTGTCAATTTGGGAATTCTCACTAAGTCATTCATTTAAATAAATCATATCCACTTGAGCTATATATGAACCAAAATAATTCTGATAAGTTACACACTAGATAATCCATCACTAAGTGAGTCATACATGTAGTCCATACATCAACTATTTCTATCATCAATATCAAATTTATCAACTGAGTCATATGAGTAGTTTTATGTGTCAAACCAAATGCATCAATATTACATAATGTTCATAAATAAATAACATGGAAATAGAATCTTGACATAGGTAGCTATCTAAGTCAAAATAGGCATCACAGATGCTCAAAAAGTGAGGGGTAGTGACGACGCATAGTCTCTACATCCTCCCAGGTAGCAGATCCTGGGCTATACTTGTCACTGGACCTTAACTTGGTCCACTGTGCGACGTCTGAGCTGTCGAACCCTACGGTCCAATATGCGTAATGGTTCTACCATTATGGTTCCCATGTCCGAGACCTGCAAGTCCTGCCAAAATGTAGTTTGTGAGATTCATCAAAAACATAATGTCGTAAAATAGATACATGAAAACATCATGAATTTTATGCAAATGGGGTGGCAGTACAAGACGATAGGCAACTGGTCCAATCTTCTCTTTGATCCTAAAAGGTCCTACAAACCGAGGTGACAATTTCGTCCCCTTCCTAGACAAGATGGTGCTTTTGTTGGATCGGATACAAATAAAAACTTGGTCCCCTATCTCATAACTGTGATCAATCCTATGTGAATCAGCATAGCTTTTTCTGTCTATCCTGTGCTTTCCTTAACCTTTGCCAAACCTGCTTTACTTTTTCCTCCATTTCTTGAACTAATTCTGGGTCAACTATCACTCGGTCCTCCAACTTTTCCCAACTCAACGGTTCCTACAAGGCCTTTCATATAGAGCTTGATAAGGAGGCATCTCAATCAAACTATGATAATTGTTATTATAGGCAAACTCTACCAATGGTAAGTACCATTCCCACTGAGTCTGATTATCCATGACGTACATCCTAAGCATGTCCTCTAGAACCTAATTTACTCTTTCAGTCTACCCATCTGTTTCTGGATGATATGTAGTGCTCAAGTTTAACTGAGTTCCTAGAGCTTACTGCAAACTTGTCCAAAACCTAGATGTAAATCGGGAGTCTCTACCAGAAATGATCTTTGTGGGAAATCTGTGCAGTCGAATAACATCATTGACAAACACTCGTGCCACATCTGTAACATCATAAGTGTCCCTTACTGGGATCAAATGGGCAATTTTGGTCAATTTATCAACTATAACCAATATAGCATTGTGCCTCTGGGAAGTGAGTGGCAAACCCACCACAAAATCCATGGAAATTACTTCCGATTTAGATGTATGGATGTCATGAGGTTGTAGCAGTCCTATTGGATGGCGATGATCAGCCTTCACTCGCTGACATTCAAGACATTTGGTGACAAACTGGTCTATGTCATGCTTCATGTCTGCCCAAAATAAGAGTTTCCTTGTGTTTGTTTACATCTTCTTTACCCCAGGATGTGCACAATAGAGTGCTCTATGAGACTCTCCGAGGATGGTTTCTCTTATAACCCCTTCCTTAGGTACGTACATTCTCCCTTGGAATCTCAATAGCCCATTTGTTTCAAGGACATATCTTTCAAACTTTGGTTCTATCTGTTTCCTAGTTTGGATGGCTGAGATGACTTTTAGATACCAACTATCTTCAAAGAGTTTCTCCAATATTTTCTCCCTTAAATTTACCTTTAAGGCTACTAGGGAGAAGGTTCAGTGGCCTCCTGCTTAGTGCATGCACCACTACATTCTCCTTTCCCTTGATGTATGAGATTTCAAAATCATACTCACTCATGAATTTGCTCCATTGCCTTTGTCCATTCAAATCCCTTTGAGTGAAGAGATGTTTCACGCTTTGATGATTCGTTCTTAACTCAAATCTTCTCCCAATGAGGTAGTGTCTCCATAACTTCAAGGCTAACATCACTACTGTGAATTCTAAGTCATGAGTAGCATATAACTCTTCGTGCTTCTTCAATTTTCTAGAAGCATAAGCTATTACTCCACCTTCTTGCATCAATACTGCACCCAATCCCTAAGCCGAATCATTGGTGCAGACAGTGAAGGCTTTTCTCATGTCTGGTACTTGAAGGATCGGTGAACTATTTAGTAACCTCTTCACCTCTGCGAATGCAGTGTCACAATCATTTGTCCATTCATACCTAACAACCTTTCGCTATAATGTGGTGATGGGTTTTGCAATCTTCTAGAAACCTGCAATAATACCCAGCTAGCCCCATAAAGCTACGTACCTCATGCGAATTTTTTGGTACTGGCTAATCCATTATGGCTTTCACCTTTTCCAAGTCAACTGAAATCCTTTCTCCTGAAATGATGTGCCCGGTAATGGACTTTCTTATAAAAGAAGGAACATTTTGACAATTTCCCATACAATTGATTTTCCCTTAAACAAGTCAATACTACCCTTAGGTGCTTTTCATGCTCCTTTTCATTCTTGGAATATATAAGAATGTCATCAAGGAAGACTTGCACAAGTTGGTCAAAATACTTCCTAAGCACACCATTCATGAGGCTCATGAATACTGCTGGTGCATTGGTTAAACTGAATGGAACAACTATGAACTCATAGTGCCCAAACCGAGTTTGAAATGCAGTTTTTGAGATGCACTCCTCCTTTATCCTCAATTGGTGGTACCCAGATCATAGATCGATTTTTGAGAAGATTGATGCCCCCTTCATTTGATCAAATAAGTCATCTATTCGAGGTATTGGGTACCTATTCTTTATCGTGGCTCTGTTTAAGTCTCTATAATCTATGCATAGTCTAATCAATCCCAAGTCTAAGAGCTCCTTTAACTGGATCTGTAACTCACAAAGCTCTGGAGTTGTCATCCTATAGGGTGTTTTAGATATTGGTTCTACACCTAGTTTCAGATCAATGGTGAAATCAATCTCTCTTACAGGAGGTAATCCAAGAAATTCCTCTGGAAAAACATCCTTGAATTCTGCCAAAACTGGATGTTGATCTAGGGAAGGTCCTTTCTGGTCACTTACAATCTTGAACAAATCTAGTTTGCAACCTTGTCTGAGACAACATTTTACCTTCATCATGTATATGAATCGTAGGGGCACTCCCCTCTTGATTCCACAAATCTCAATTGGCCTACCTTCATCTCTAAATAGATCACCTTCTTCTTGAAACAATCTACCAAATCTTGATAAGCTTCTAGCCAGTCCATTCCAATAATTACATCATACATCCCCAATGTTGTGACGTATGCCAACTTATTCATACACACCTCGAGGTTTACCTAACATTGGTCAACACTAGGCCCTACTGCTTGTTTTATTCAAGAAGCCATCTCAACTTGTTTAAAGTCATCATTCTCATAGGTTGCCAACCCACATTTTTCTAATGCAACTGGTGAAATGAAACTATCTGTAGCATCGGAGTCAAACAAAATTTTAAATTTTACTTTGTTTATCATACCTAAGGTTTCTTCCACGGTAGACTAGTGTTCAACTTGTTGATTGTCAACTGCGGCATAGATTCAGTGGTGGCTACTTGCTTTCCCCATTGGTTCTTTTCCCTCTCTTCTGTTGTTACTGGTTCAAAACTGAGGGCAATCCCATTGGTAATGAGTTCCTCCACATCCCCAACAAGTGATGTGTGGTGGACCTTGAACCAAATGCTGTGGAGTTCCTTGGAAAGAGTTTCTTCCCTTGGAACCCCTGACCCCACTTGCTACTCCTCGCATATGACTTTTATTTGTACACTCCCTTGAATCTGTGGGTGAAGCTACACTAGAAAACATTGAAATCCCTACTGTCGATGTTCTAGGTATAACCCTGTTTCCATATCGTGGTGACCTCCAACTTCCTCCCTTTGGGAAGGTACGAGGGGCCTTCCCCATAAACCCTATTTGACGTGGAAAGATGGCTATGCCTTCACCCTTTAATTCTAGGTGTTCTTCGACATAACGAGCCTGTTCTACAACTTCTGCAACTGAGGACGATTTCCACATCCGCACCATTGTCCTAATCTTAGGTCTCAATCCATATATAAAACGATCGCTTGGCGCTGGTCAGTATCCATGTAGGAGACATACTTGACCAATTCCATAAATCGAATATCATATTCTTCTACAGTACAACCTCCTTGTATCAAGGTATGGAAGGCTCCTACCTGTTGTTCTTCATAATACGCTGGCAAGTACTTCTTCCTGAACCTCTCCTCAAATAATTCCCAAGTAAATGTGTCTGGAGTGAGGTGTAGTTGATGCTCCAAGTTACACCACCAATTTAGAGCACTATCTCTAAGTTGGGATATTTCTATTTTGGCTTTGGAATTGGAATTGTAATCCCTTAGTGTGAAACACGTTCCCATCTCCTCTAACCAGGCTTCTACACACTCACTGGCACGACCTCCTACAAACTCTGGGAGCTTAATTTTCTGGAGCTCCCTAGTAATGTCCTCAACTAGAGGTCTTCTATCATAGTCTCTAGATCCCTCGGGGTTCCCTAACCCTTATGAATGGTGTTCCCCTTCCATTTCATTTGTTTGGCGCCCTCTCAAGGTCTCATTAATCGCTTCTAGGGAATGCAAGATGAGAGTCAATTTTGGTGAAGGTAATGGGTCATTTGAAGGAGGTCCTTGTGAAGATTCTCCAGGACCTTGGTTCCTTCGCGTCCTTACCATTTTGATTTGTTCAAAATCTACATGATATCTAAGACTTATCAGCATTATCCCTAACATTTTCTACCACACTCTAGATAGTCCAAAGATAACCCAAGCAATAGATCAATTCAAGTTATGTCAAGATGAAATATTTATAAAATACGTTGTATCAACCATGTTCAATATCAACTATCCAAAATATTGGTAGTGATCCACATACCCAATGATATGTGCAACCTCATGCCTAAGATATGGGTGAAGGAGGTGCAAACAAAAGAAGACTTTCATCCTTAGGTTGAGTGGTAGGAATAATAACAAATTCTCTAGGTAATCAATTACTATAACATCATCTTTCAAGATCGTTTTCAAGAGCATTACTCAAGAATAGATTAAGTGTCCCCCATAGCCCAAGTGGGATGGGCACTACTCTTCGTTTGTACTTTTAACCATTCATTTAAAAGTTTTTCCCTTTTATTTTTTCTTTTATTGGAAATCTAGGGTTTGATCAAGTTAAATTTGTGGATTTAGATTGCAAATTTTCAAGTCTTAGGATAACAGTTTTCAGATCTAAATTAGGCTTGAAAGTTTCTTGTAAATCATTTATGTTTCTCAAAACATTTAAACACTTGCATTTCCTTTTTGGATATAATAAGTTAAACTCTAATGTTTTGCAGATCCTTTCACTAGATGGTTTATTGGACTAAACAATACTTATGGGCTAATAATATCAAGGTCTTAGATCTATCTGACAATCTCTCATAATGTTGGAAAACTCATCAAAATTTAATCCACACATAGGTATATGCGCTTAAGAAGCCTAAAGTTGTAAGTAGTTAAAGTAAACTACTTCAAACAATTTCTTACCATAATCAATTGGGTAATGAAACTAAATTGAACTAGCTCAATATTTTACCCCACTCAAGTTTTAATGGGATATTGATATATAAAAAGAACTTTATAAGGAAGATCAGACAGCTTATAGTATCATATTTACATATTTAATTAAAATAGTATCAGTTTGGTGGAGGACAATGGGGTTGGGTGGGGTGGAGCTATCCAAGAAGTTTAGCTTTTTCTTGTTCATCCTTAACTCCTCACCATCAATCTAGGCTTCTGAAATGTAGTTTGATTCAAACCAATATTTTCTTGGGCATCAACACATTTTTACCAACAGACAAGAAAACACAATCAAGACAAATATTTAAATTATGTTTTTGACGATAGAAATAGATTCAGCACCATCAAAAACCTCTAGGGCACACAAAATCTTGAATTTTGACAGCTGCAACCTAAATTTACAAAAATATCTGCCAAAATTTCCATGATTTTCAGGGCAAAAAAAAAAAGTCTCCTTAGACTACAAAAAAAAAAAATGTAAAATAAAAGAAATCTACACTCTGAGCAATAATAACAACAAATTTAGGAAATTCAAGACAAATGGAAGAGAACATGACTTTGATAAAGATCTAAGATACTTCCTAAATGTTGAGTTTGAGAAAATTGACATCCCAATAGGATTAGCCCAACTGTATCAACTGCATGGTTATCAAGGGAATCAAATTGTTCTATATTCACACATCACTGCAAACTCTACCAAAAATTATAAGAATTTGTCTCCGAACTTGTAGGAAATTGAGAAGCAACCAAAAAAGATATTACAAAGTTGAATTTTATACTCACAGTATAATTGAAAACATGGAACTGAAACAAAATTTCAATTAAAAGAATGGCAACTGCACCAGATACTCTTGAATTCATGGTTATTAGGTAAGAATCAAAATGTTCAATATTTACATGCAGTTGCAAACTTAAGAAAAATAGGATATTAACTCAGAACTTTAACATTAATCTAAGATGAACATCCAACTAAAACAACAAACACTACACTAGCACTAGCATTTCTAGCCACAAATCTGCCATACACTCTGCTATACACTGGATGAATTTTCCAAACCTGGCTGACATTATGATTTCATTTTTGGCATATTTGAAAGAGTAAGGTAAAAATCAAATCTGTTACAATCTTTTTCAAACATACACATAAATAAGAGCTTGCAGCTGTAATAGATTGTCTAAAAGTGGAAATAGTGAAGGTAATGCAGCTCTTAAAAGAGGTTTTCTTACCTAATTCATACATCACATCTAACAAATTAAAGAGACAAGGAGCAAAGAAACACTTCTAATAGGTTTTTCTCTTATAGTATAAAGAAAGTATCATTCAACCCAAATCATAAGAATAGTTTATTGAATTTAGATCAGGAGTTAGATACAACGCAAAAGGAAACACAACCTTTTTCTGTTAAGAAAGACAGGCTCTCTCTGTTTTTTTTTCTCTCTTGAAATCTGTTGGGCTTCATTTGGTGAGATGGAGTGTATTTATGGTTATGAAACCAATCCCACCAGTGTATGACATGTATGGTTATGAAACCAGTATCACCAAACAACAACTTTATTTTGAATAGATCCATTATAACCAGGACACATAGAAAGAAATCTCATCCCGAACTTAAACCCAATGGAAAACTTCATTCAGGTTATATGTGAGTAGCTAAAGTCACAAATCCAGGAACCTAAATGCAGAGAACCAAATATATGAGTTTTGTTCCTTATCAGGAAAAATAATCAAATCGAGTTCCTTGTAATGGAAGTGGAAATTGACATTTTCGTCTACTTAGCCATCTCTCCGATATGGAATCAAATTTTCCGCTTCACATTAAAGTTATTACTATTCCCAAAAGGTCTACAGGATTATGTTGACAACAAAGAAGTTGGAAATTTTATATCGCGCAGATAAAGTGGAAGAAAATGAAATTTATAATGGATTGCAAACTTCTGTTATTGTTGGTATACTAGAAACATTTATTCAGGAGTTTGAGTATCAAATGTCACAGTTTAGGCAGGACTTGGATTTTAAGAATGGACATATAGATTCATTGGCTACTAAGCTTGATTGCCTAGGGTTAGAGTGTGAGAGGTTGCAAGCCCAAATATCTAGCAATCATGTAATTGAGGTAGAAATAGAAAATAATCTTAGTACCCTGAAGGCAACAATGCAAATTCAATGCTTTAAAATGAAGGAGGAATTAAAGGAAGAAAGAGCTACAATAACAGATAATATGCCAAGGATAACAAAGCTTCAGACATCCAATGATAGTCTGGCTGAAAGGTTGGAGGAAAAGTTGTTGGAACAGAAATGGCAACAAGAAACCGAATGCCAATTGGTTAACCAAGTCTATGAAAACAAACTGATTGAAGACCTGCAACTTATTTCAGACTTATGGTCAAAATTAGGAAAGAAGGATATGGAATTAGCTATTTATTTCAAAACTGCTCTTGCATTAGGGACATCCCAGAATGTCAAGAGGCCAGAAGTGTTGAGATTACAAGAAAGGCTGGAAGGCTTTGAATCTCAGATTGGCTGCCTTCACAGAGTAGATTCTGCATTTGATTATATTAACTCCTTCATGGCTTGAACTGCTTCAGAAGTCTGTCTTGATGAAGGGCTAATACTTATCGTAATTCGGAAATTCAACACTTCAACTACAGCCACATCAAGAGGGCCGCAAGCATATGAAATGTCTAATAGATGATACTCGGTCTTCTTTAGAGTGATATTCTTTATAGATATTCCATATAATAACATAGCCCAGAATTTGATGGATTCATCTCTAAGAGAGTGAGATTTGAGACTAGATCCTTTTAAGCAATAGTATGACACTGCCATTTATCAAGTTGTTGCAACAATGTTATTGGGACACATCAGAGAGTGAGTATCACAATAAGTAACTTAGAGAGCAAGTTTCATAACATAGAGCATTGAAGTCAAATGTTGAACTATAGAGTAAAACATCATATTGATGTGCCTGAGACTGTACCAATTACTAAGATATGGATGCCGAGAATATATGTAAAGAGTAGAGATCAACCATCACATATTGTAGTGAAATAAATGTATATAACAAAGCCTAAGGATATGCAGAGAAGATACTTATGTGAAGTGAGACTATAGCTCAAAAAATTATAATGCAAATATGGTATATACTACACAAAGGATATGTTAATGTAATTTAGCTATAAAAAGGATGCAAATACTTGACATTATGATCAAACCATACCAGAAGTGAGAGACTTTTCATCATGTAGAAGTCCATTATGGGAATCGAGGGCAGGTATAAAGCATTCGAAAGAAACATAGTGTAGACACGATAGAATAGACCTATAGAAACAACAAAGTAGTGTGGATTCCAGATTATGTTGCCATCATTTGAAGAGCTGGATTGTGTTGAACCTCATGACCTTTTCAAATCAAACCTTCTAAAATATTTATGTATAAGGAGCACAGGACTATGATTTTCTGAACTATAAACTCGACCTTGTGAGGGCTTAATGAATCAGCCCTTTGATCTTTTAGGTTAGGGTTTGTATACCCCTCAAAAGTCTTCGTTTTCCTTTAATAAGATCCAAGACTTTCCAGAATTTAACAAGGAGCTCAGTCTTTGAAGCCTAGAATAGAGGTGATATTTTTCCTTGCTAGGGCCAGTGATACGACTGATCTTGATGAGGAAGTATACCATGCAAAATTATCAACAAACCTTTCAAAGATTGATCTTACTCTTGCTTGGGCTTGACCTTTTAATCGTGATACTTGTTGTCATGATTATGACAATGATTTTGGATCAAAATGTTCATATTCTGTGGGAGGAACCATCTAGATATGGGGAACCTCCTATGAGAAACCTGAGGGATCTTTTGGAGTATGGTTTCAGTGCTAGTGCATCACAGTATGGTGAGTCCACCAGGCTTGGGAGAAGCTACCAAATAGGCTAGTGTAGTGCTACAATATTCATATGGTGTATATGACGGAGACCAATCTAGTGTGGGTTTGAAGGTCCAGATTTTGAACCATGCTCTAATACCATGTGTAAGGGACCTCCCCTTGGGTTTGCTAACAGATCTAATTTCTTTTGAAATTAAATGTGATAAGAGGCGATAACTTACTTACTTACACGACTTTTAAACAAATAAAATTTTATAATTTACATTCTAATCAGCATAAATTAAGGTGAATATTTCATTCTAATAAGATTTACAAGAGTAGTCTATGGAGGAATACCTGTACTAGTGGCTGATGGAGATACCTTTGTCCTACTGCTCCCGCTGAACGCTCCTCTTGACGGACCCAACTAGATTCATCTCCTAGCCAACTAGGAAATAATCCATAGCCCAAGAAACCTCCATAGGTTCCCTAGCCCTCCCAGCCCAAGTCCAACCAAATGTAGTGTGTGTGTCTAAGATGAAAGATCCAGACCAAGATAGCAATACTTCTCTCCTCTCAACAACCCAAGAAACCTCCACAGGTTCCTAAGGTCTCCAAAAACACAACAAGTCCAAACAATCACAGCCAACCCCACAATCATAAGCAAGACCCAACATCCCCCTTTCTCCCTTCCCCCTTCCCTTTTTATACCCTCCTTCCCTTCTCCATCACAACCACTCTCATTAATGTCATTAACTTCTCATCCATCCCTTAAGTGGGCTTCTCTTCTCCCAAGTAAAGCTGGGAGCACAACATGGAAATGGTGACATGAATAAAATTGGGAAATTAATGGAAAGGACCATGTCTCTCCAAAGTAAATCGAAAAGTACATTGGGAATGTGAGAATGATATATATAGTAAATATATATATATACTATAAATATATATAATAGAGAGAGAGAGAGAGAGAGAGAAGAGAAGAGAGAGAGAGATATATATGGAGAGGACTATGTCTTCTCCCAAGTAATGTGAGGGTACATTGGGGAATGTGAGATGTAAGTACATGGAGAGGACCATGTATTCGCCCTAGTAAATGTGAGGGTACATTGGGGAATGTGAAATGAATATATATATTGATAATGAGTTGGAGAGGACCATGTCTTCTCCCAAGTAAATGTGAGGGTGCATTAGGGAACGTGAGATGTAATTACATGGAGAGGACCATGTCTTCACTCTAGTAAATGTGAGGGTACATTGGGGAATGTGAAATGAATATATATGTTGATAATGAGTTGGAGAGGACCATGTCTTCTACCAAGTAAATGTGAGGGTACATTAGGGAATGTGAGATGAATACATACATTATTTGAAATAATGAAAGGAGACCATATCCTACCTAATATTCAATTTGAGAAGGTAAGTGGGGAATTTGAATAATGGAAATCATGAATTTTATATTAGACCAATATTTCTCAATATTTTCAGATAATGTAAACATTAACAAAATTTGCAGGATAAGATTTAAGTGAGGCATTACAATACGCTATAGCCATGCAGTATCCAAACAAAAATGGACCTTCAAAAGTGAATATATCCAGTGGATTGTATCTACTTTCAGTGTTCTTTAACCAACCTTGCATTCCAACTACATCAGGATTCCGTGTTGTAAAAACCATGCTCATGATTGAAGCGAGAGATGTGAAAGTTAGCGAAGAGATCACTCTTATGTCCACACAATCCATTATATTTGGGATAGAAAAAAGATGTTAATGCTCAGTGAATGGGGAATATTCGGACAATCAACAATTGACATAAACTCAGGGTTGTAGTAGATGCAAATTTGAACATGATAATTAATGAATGTTTATGGAATAGACAATTATGAAACATCCATATCATCGTCTTAGGAAATTACATTCATGTTGGTAATATCTTTGGAAGAATTATATCAAAGTTCCAAATTTGTACATATCTTTCCACTTGATACACACCCAAAATTGTACAGTGAATAAATTAAGCCATATTATAAAGAAGATTTTTTAGATTACGACCATGATCAAGTATTAGGAAGACTAGAGGTGTTGCATAGAATTCAAGGTAGCGCTTTAGGAGTGTACAAAAATTGAAGGACCAGATTGCGATAGCTAAAAACATTATACTAAAGAGAATAATGAATATTGAAGAATAAAGGATAAAACACTTAAGTGATTCAGCAAAAGGATTTACAATAATCAAAATTATGGGAACAATGGGCGCGTATCTTGCATAGTAACCTTAAGATTTCTAAAGCTTCATTATAACTCTATAACCTCCTCATAAGTGAAAAGTATGGATGGAATAAAGAAAAAAAACAAAGAATAGGTTCTAGTAATATGTACATCCTCCCATAAAAAAATAAAAATAAAAAAATAGTAGGAAAAACTCACCCTTAAAAGAGAGCATGAAAAGAAAAAGAAAAAAGAAAGAGACAAATGAGGAGGTGAAGGAAGGACTCAACATGGCTCCACAATGATAGATTTCACTCCAATCATGAGTCTAAACGAACATTGGTGGTGCCAAGGACTTTGTGAAAGTATGCACATACCCCAAGCTAAGAACATCATCATGGATAAGTTTGCCAATGAAGTGCATATGGATATCAATATGTTTGGTCCATTGATTCTCCACATGACTTCTATAAATATGTATTGCACTTTGATTGTCACAGTCTATGTTGATCTTGTTGAATGACAAACTTATTCATTAATTGTCATATCCAAATATCATTGACTAGTGAAAACTGCAGCTCAAATAATGCAATCATTTATTATTTCTTGCACGACTAAGAAATAGGAGTAAGATAAGACAGAAAACAAAACTAGAGGTGGATATTTTTTCATCAATTGATGCATCCAAATCAAAATCTGTGAAACCAACAATCTTTAGAGTACAAATAGTATAGGATATTGAATGCCAAAATTCAAAGCGCCTTTATTATATCTCATAATACACTTTAGTTCTGTGAAATTACTTTGATGAGGATCCTAAAAGAATCAAGAAACAAATCCTATAGCATAAGCAATTCAGGGTGGGCCTGAGTCAAATAATGTCGAATGCCAATCACTTGTTGATACAATGTAGGATTGACGTGCGGTGAGGTGAAATTGGTGGTAAGAGTAACGCCTAATTGAAAGGAGTAGGCACATGCTTACAACTACCTAGCCAAAGACTTGAAGTAAATCAAGGGCATGTTTTTGCTAGAATATGACAATCCCTTGTGAAGATTGATGAACCTAAAATCCAAGAAGGTAATGTAACAAACTAATGTTTGTCATAGTAAATTTCCCCATCAATGCTTCCTTACCATTTTGAATCATAATTGATGAACTTATTGTAAGGATCTAATTATCTGAAATGTAATCTAAGGATCAGAATGACAATAGTTGAACCCTAAAACAAGAAGAAAATTAACCATATTCTCATGCCAAACTATAGAAGCAATATATTGGCTCGTATCTATTTAGAAAAAAACAAATACAATGTAATGACAAAGAGCATAACTCCTCTCACTAATTTTATAGAGTAGAGTCACATATGATGCAGACAGTTTAATATAAGAAATTATTATAGCAATTTTTCTATAATATGAACTGATCAGTGCTTGACCCACAACACTTGACCCTCCGAAGTGATTCCTCTTCTAGCTTGTCCCCTACCCATTCTATCTCTTTTCTCTCGATTCTCTATTGAAAATTGTTACAAAGAAATGGGGAACCCGAGATTTTTGTGACGTTTTGGTTCCTGGATAACTTGGTGCATGGGGATAACAGGGTAGATCCTTTCTATTTTTAAGTCAGTTGACTTTAACGAATCTTCCTTTTATTAATTCACATTTGTAAAAGAATGATAATGCTATGATAATTCCACTTCCAATGAGAATTGATGTATGCTCGATGCATAAGAACTTTTACCAACACACTATCAACTTATAAAATTTTAAGAATCGTACCTATTGATTACAACTATATTGTCCTTGTATAAGTCAATGAGACATTGACCTTTTACAAAATTCATGGAGGATAAGTGTAAAATATGGAGCATATTGATAACTTCAACAATTTTTCTATTGTATGAGTAATATATTATAAAGAATTCCTAGTCATAAATGGTCAACTATGAGGCTGTTATTCTAACATTTTCCTTATCATATTTTAAGTTAAAAAAATATTATTTCTTTTTTCATATAATTATAATTTATTTTTTAATTAAATATTGAAAATGGAAAAAAATATTAAAAATATATTATAATAAATTTTAATATTAATTTCAACTTTTTAGAATATTAAAAGGAGGATAAATTCTTTATACTTTTATTTTAACACTATTTGTATTCTTTTTTATGCTAGTTAAAATAAAAAGACATTTAATTTTCTAGATTACGTTTAATCATCTCATTTAATATTTTATTTTTTTCTTATTATCTATTTTTTTATTTGTAATAATGTTTTAGTGTTTTCAATGTTTTATAGAGTGACATCTCCATGATTCTCTAATGATCTAAGGCTTGGGGTCTTTATACTAACCCCACTTTAGTCTCATGTGGTTTTCACTAGAATTTGAGGAAATCTTAAGAGGGGCATTTTCTTTTATCTAGCTTATCTTGGAATTGTGCAATAGGTACCTAGTCACATTTCCACTTTCAATAGGAAAAAGACTTTGTTCTATGAGAATGATATGTTATGGTGTATTATGATTAAGTTTAAGATTATAAGTGATAAAATGATTCTGGATTTACTTGAAGCCATGACAATTTGTGAGAGATCTTTCCATTGGAACACTTAGTTTCAGCATCTATAGCTTTAGTTTCTGTTAAAATGGAAAGTCCATGCAAAGTTATTCTTGACAACACCAACTAATTCCAATGGTGGTCCTACATTGTGGATTTACTTAGAAGTAAATGTATTTACAGAATAGACTTAGGCCAAGAAACCAAACTGAAAGATGAAGATAAGGCAGCCAAATGGGAAAATAAGAAAGATCAAGAACGTGGGTTGATAGGGATGTCTATTTCTCCAGACCTTAGATTCCATATCGCAGAACTTGTACTCCTAATGAAGCAATGAAATAGATCACTAAAGTTTTTGGAATTAAAAATGAACTTAGAGTCCATCAACTTGAAAATGAGTTGCTTACATTGGACCCCAATAATTTTTCTTCCATTGAAGATTTTTTTGTCCAAGTTTAAGACCCTTATATTTCTCTTGGAAAGTGTTAAGGTTAAGAAAGAAGATGGTAACCTTATCTATTCCATTCTTACTAAGTTAAGACCAACCTAATCTGTGTTTGTTTCCACCTTCCATTCTACAACAGAAGCCTTCATTTCTCAAGGACAAGACTACAAGTCCCCTTTCTTTGATTCCTTTTGTGATTCTTTAATAAGAGAACAAGAAAATCTCTTACACCTTGGTCTTCTTAATCTTGGAAACTCTTCTAAGAAAGCCTTAGCTGCCCAGCAACAACCAAATTCAAATAATCCTAAGAAGCTATATCCTAAAAAAAATGGTTCTAAACCAAACAAGGCTCCTAAGAAATTTCAGCCTCAAAATGAAAAATCATTTCAACAAAATGTTATTGCAAATAAAAGTAAAGGGAATAAGACTGATAGACATTGCCACTTTTGTAATCGAGATGGCCACTTAGAATCCAAATGCTTTAAGAAGATGGAA
>APFE031482451.1:6439-73976 GCA_000404065.3 Pinus taeda
GGGGATTTGTGAGTAAATCCCAATTTAACATTTCTTTCATCCATTGTGCACTGATCTGTGATTTTGGACATCCATCCATGAGTGCAAAGAACTTATGCATTTCCATGACTGCAGGTTTCTTGTAGTCAGAGGGGATCTGTTTGAATCTACACTCAGGAATCAGTTCTGACATTTCTAATTTTCCCAATCCATATCTGGGTTTTGCAGGTCTCATAAAACAAATCATTTGTGTAAGCCTGGGATCTTCCTCTTCTATTGAATGCATCATGAGGACATGATCAGTATCTGGCTCAGACTCATGGGGAAAAGGTATGTCTGAGCATTTAGGATTTGGACATGAACTGATAGAAGTGGAAGGAGGAGCAGTGCCAGTTCTGAGGTTATGATGCAGATGGATATTCTGTTCTGCTAGACTCAAAAGATTGATGATGCTCTTACATTCTGGGCATTTTACTTCTAAGGATGAAAAATTTACAAGTTGGGCGAGTTCAAAAAGCTGTGAGTGGCGACAAGAGGATGATGATGAACAAGCAGTATCTACAGTAGAGGGATCTCTATAATATTTTGACATTTTGCAGGCCGCTTCTATTCCTTGACGATCGATGGTCGATCTGCGTGGAAAAGATATGACTGCACAAGAAGCATTTTCTGTGATATTGGCGGAAGTAATATTCATTGGAGGTTGAGGCCTGGAATGATTAACAGTCCAATGTTGTGGGAATTCTAAAGTTTCCCATTTTATCAAATGGTGTTCAACTTTTTGATTCTTTGGATCTGTTTTCACAACAACACTTGACTTGGAATTTCTGCTGGGGGTATGCCGAATGGCTGGCCACAGAGTGTTGGTGTGTCTAAGGCAGGCTTTTGTCTGGATGGCTATGTTGTTTCTCTTTTTCTTCATATCAAATCCAGTAGTATGGATTTGCAATTGTAAAATATCCTGGATAGTTTCGTCAAAAGTATAGACAGAGAAATTAGGATAACAGTCAAAGTAAACTGGGCCATCAGACAGAGGAGCGACAATTCCACCAATGATAGAGTCTGTGTATTTGTTATGCGTCAGATCTCTGACTGTTGCAAGCACAAAAGTGTTCAATCCTTTATGGACTAAAGGATTAATACCGACTCTAATACAACCAAGATGTACATAATTTGTTTTCAATCTTTTTGCTTCTGCTTGTAGAGACTTCGGATCAAGTAATTGGATAGTCTGTATGCTATCTGAATTTTCTTCTACTTGACTGACTGATTCTTTAATACTAATTCTAGAGGCAGCAACTAAATGAAACGGAGATAAGTCACTATAGACTTCTGAGGGTGTAATATCTGGAAGAGCCCATCTAGCCGAAGGCTGACTTTCTTCATAAGTTTTTTCTACAGAATTCTTTGCCTGACTGCAATACAAATTGTAAATTAAATGTTGGGGGCGTACGTCAATCCTTCAAATCAATATTCTGTTCAATTTAGATACAGAAACAATGTCACTGATCAGATGCATGTACGGGACCTTGCAGATCGTTTGATGGTGACCTGGACGAATAGTGTGATTGGGACAATTAAATCCTTTGCATGTACGGCATCTTGCAGATCATTTGATGGCCAGCTGGCCGAATTTTGTGACTGCGACCGTTCAATCCTTTGCACACATCCACATCAATTTTTTCATAAATGCAATTACGGTTACCAAGGCAGGCTCGCTGATTCCAACGTTCTCAATTCGAAATGCCATAAATGCAAATAAGTTGAAGGACACCGTATTTTGAGATGAAGGACACCCATGATCTCTAAGGATTACATTAATAAATATGGCCGAAGATTATCTTGTGGAGCAGGTCCATACTTGTACGGTTTCATAATAAAATTATCGTGATTCGTGTGGAGTTGGATGAAATTAAAATATTTTCTTTATGTGTTTGGTTAATAAAAGAATAGTATATTACAAATTTATTATAAATGTTATTTGATATTTGATATTTTTAATATGTATGTAAATATAATTAATTTGGATTTATTATAATTTCAGATCCAGTAAATATTAAGAGGGATTAAATTTCTAGATTCTATTCAAATTTTACTTTAAAAAGAGGTTTGTGCCTTGAGAACCTTGTTATAGAAATTTTACAACAATGAAAACAACAAATTACAAAAATTCAAGTTGAATGTGTAACATTAAGACAAAACCTTTGTTGATTTGGTCAATCTATTAAGTCATTTGAAAACAAACATTGTAACAATACAACAACCCTAATAAAGTAGAAGTGTTTCATGTGGACCAAAACTCTATAACTAACAAAATACGATAAGTAGAAGCTCATAAATAGCTAACTCTAGTGCAATAAAGTTTCATGTTTTTTATAATCTATGTATTACTATATCTTTATTTTTTTAAATAGTGGGAAAATCTATCATAACTCTGTTGTCAAACTAGCACTGAGGACAACAAGAACTAGCTGTTATCTGCCAATGCAAGTTGACTCAACACTATTATTCAAGAATTACCCATTGGCAATCCATAAGAGAACAATTTTTCAGTCTCACCTAATGCCTCTACGTCTTGGTTCATTAAACATGATATTTTTAAGGATTCAAATATTATGTGTGGTTGTGGTATTAGGCGAAAATTCTAGTATGAAAAGTCAAACATAGAGAATGAAGGGGAATATTGAGTTAAAAAAATATATTATAATTTACTATTAAAATTAGTATTTTTTGGCTAATATTATCTATTTAATCATATATATGTAACAAATAAGCGAATTTTTAACCAAATAAGCTAAATTATTTTTCATAAAATGTCTAAAAAATAGCCAATTAGCAAAATTTCGATCCAAAAAGTTTCCATGTCGTTAACAAGTTTCTTTATGTGTGGCTTTCCCACTAAGTCAGGGCCCCCCAATTTTAGAAAAGTAAATGTAATTTCTATTCTTCCTTTATGTGGTGAACACTAAAATAAACCTTTGACTACTACAACTAATGATTTCACTTCAAAGCATCAATCTCACCTTAATTGGCTTGATGTTGACTTTTATTTCCATCTTGAACAAGGACTATGAATCGTTTAAGGCACTTAAACTAGGTTGTTGCTTTTTGGGTTCTTCATAAACTCTATCCCTAGTTCTTACTAATCGCCTGATTTCCCCTTTACTCTAAACTTTGAGTTGGAGCATCCTTCTTCTCTGATTCCCAATTTGTTGGCTAGAGTTGCCATAAGGAGATGCATGTTATGATTGATTTATGTGACTTGATCTTCAAGCATTGAGAATCTCTCCTCTACCAAATAACTAGGGTTCTTAATAAATTTGTTAAACATGGCTAGTGTTTTATCACTTTCTCTTTTTAAATTGATTTGGATCCCCTGCAATTTCCAACATAAACTCAAAGACACCTACTATTATACCAATATGATCTCTAAACTATCGTGGATATTCCACTAGATAATTTTTGACAACATATTTTATAAAATATATTTGAAAATCCTAAATTTATATTATGAAGGTTACTGTTTCCTTAGATTTATGGATTCATTAATTATTGTGAACATATGCTTATATATGCAATAAGATAAAATATGGAAAATAAAGAACAACAAAATAAAATGCACAAACAACAATAAACACAAGATATGGTGTTCAAAACCTTTACGAGAGAAAACCTAGCTAAAAGGTGAAGCTTCTCTGCACTCCCTTTATTTGAATGGAAATGGATGCAAGTAGAAAGGAGTGAGACTTGTGGCCCATGGGATGCTACAATACGCAAACCTTTTGTATCCTATCTCTCTCTCTCTCTCCACTATTTTTCTCATATATGAAACAAATTACATTCCAATAGAATGAAACCCCTTTTCCTCTGAGTGACACAATTATAACATAACTTGATAGCCTAGTAGTGGTTAAGTTTGACTCTTTCAACTCTTAACTAGAGTTAAAATATAGGATTCTAGAGATTTCTTCATCATAACCATGTTGGTAGCCCCATTTTCCATGAAAAATGGGTGCTAACATGGCAAACTCTCGAATCATGGTGATCAAAATATGAAGGCCAACTTTTAGGTGGCATAACTTTTGCATATGGACTCCATTTTAGGTCTTTTTGTGCCATTGGAAAGGTATCTATATGTCGAATAGCACTAGGGGATGTATGCTTGAGCAACAAAGTTCTACCCACCAATAATATTGTTTAATGCCTCAAATTACTTCTGAAATGTTTCAAATTCCAATTCACCAAACTTTAACTTGCTAATAAAAATGCCCCTATGAGCTAATTCATCTAATGTTTCCACTTTGAAAGGATCAAGATGGATGAAATATAATATAGTGATCCAATCCAGATCAAGTATTGGTCTCAACCTAGTTTATTGGGTTGGAAAGTTTAATATCTGCCATTGTTTCTATATTTTATGACTTTGCGCTTTATTGCCTTATTGTGTCAAGGTTTTATCATTTTTCCCTGGTCTGTCTAGATGGGTTTCTTTTTCTCTAGATCAATGAAGCAATTTTTTTTCTTTGTGAAAGTCTTCTCCTCTCCAAAGTCTACTAGCTCCTTTTCTCTCCACCCTATTTGGTCCAAGCTCATAGTTCCCCTCATCCCTAGTTTTGGATACCTGCTCTCCCCCCCCAACAAGATGGGCTCTTTTTATTGCTTGCTCTAAGTTTCTTTTCCCTTGGTCATACCGATGTCACCTCTCACCATGTCTAGGGTATGTCGCCTTGTTATTCATAGGGGAGGGAGACCAAACTATATCCCCTCCAGCTCTAGGTCTTAGCATGTCATGAAGTTGTTGAAACCCATATATTTTCACTCGGTTCCACTGTCCATCAGAGTTGAAAGTCAAGCAGCGTAACAAGAGGCTAGGCTAGAACACAAATTCATTACTAATGCAAATGTGGAGGTTGAGTTGTGTGGTTGGATCCCAGATGCCAAAAGCACCACAAGTTGGAAACACTAGATATATGTAGAATATCCACAACTGGTGCTAATTAAAAACGATAATAGGGAAAATCTTGGTGAAACACTTAGAGACTAATTATGAAATTATATTATCTATAGGTGAACTGCAAAGACAAACTAAAAAGCTCAACGGGAGACACTCCTCCTTGGAAAAGAAGATTATTGATATGGAGTTCACCACTTCAAAAGAAAAAGATGTCCATATATAATTCAAGCGGAATCATTATCCAAATAGATGATATTTTATTGTATTTTTGTGATGTTTTCTATTAATAGCAAGGATGCAAACTCAATTATGTAAGTCACTGCTAACAACATTAGGAAAGTAGATATGTGTGTTGTATTATCAAGATAGTTTTATTTTTAAGTTCACCTAGTATATTATGTCAAAAAATATCTTACATTACTACTAATATGCTTTCCTTGATAACAAACCATTAGTAATAATTATTTTTGCATGTATAACAATTTGTTAAACAAATTATTTTATTAACAAATGATAATATTACTTTTATTGTAATATTAATTAATTATTCTAAAAAATTAATTATAAAAAATAAATTTTTATTAAAAAAATTAAATTACCCTTTCTTCACAAAAATCAATACGATCTAAGTGATAATTGATCTGCATGATATAATAAATAAATAAATACTTGATCTAAGTGATAATTGATCTTGCATGATATATAATTAAATGAAGAATGGAAATATTTATAACATAAATTAAATATTATTTTATTTTATTTTAATTTATATATATTTAAGTGTGGAATGCATTAATGGAGTTGCAGTAACCAATAAAGATGGTAAATGATGTATTATTTCATTGACCGTTTTGTGGAAACCTATAATGAGTGAAGAAATGCATGAAAGGATAAATGACAACAATAGGGAAGCTATAACATCAAAGAAAAATCACAATAGTAGAGAAGCTATAACATGAAAGCAAGATGGTAGAGATGCATTTTTCCTTTAGAATTTTGATTGGATCTCGTAGTGAATGAAAAAAACAACATATAGGGAGTTATAATAGCAATGAAGTAAGATTGTAGAGGATGGTTTTTACCTCGAGGAAGAGTTCTTGACCCTATTAAAACCAAAATATTCATTTAAGAAAAAATCACAAGTGGAGGAGCGAAGCGAGGAGGGTGTCCAATAAACCCAAAATGCATTTTACTCTTAATATATTTTAAGCAATTTTTTATTTTAAAATAGTTTGTGAAGTGTTTTTCATTCACTTGCTTGCAAATACTTAGTCTTGAGAACATATTTTTATGCTTAACACCATTATTCCTTAGAGTTGTCTAAAGTTGACTCTTAACATCTAATTATATAAATCATTATCTAAATATGGAATTGTATAATTTATTCTCATTTACATAAACTAGTCAAGAGCTATAATCTCTTGTGAATTTGTGAATGATACATTAATTAAAGTTTATAAAAGTTTTTATTTGAAATTTAAATATTTTAAATCTTAGACTTTTATATAATGCTAAGAAATAAAAGAAATATGATCGGAACCTTTTTCTTGTTTATCCGGGTATCAAATGATTCTATTCTTTATTTTCCATGTGGATATTTTGATCATTAACTTGTTAACAAAAATTTATTATAAAAAAATTGGTAAGAAAAATATAATTGTGGCTATTTTGATCATTAACTTGTTAACAAAAATTTATTAAAAAAATTAGTAAGAAAAATATAATTGATAAATTAAGTATTATTTCTTCTCTCATGGGTGAATGAAAGTGGAAAATGTGTCATTGTGCAATTTGTGAAAATGTGTCATTGTGCAATTTTTTGGGGATGGAAAGGAATCTCACATTTTTCCTATTTTATCAATTCCATTTTCATCAATTTAACCATGTTTTTTTAACACATGTTACATTCTTTCTCACTAATTTTATGTTAGCAAGCCATAATTCTTCTCTCATGTTGATGATTTTTTTAAGTAGTGAGTTGTCAAGTTGCTAAGATAGTGTACTATCCTTTATCTCACGAGTACGTATAGTCTACGACATTATTTTTTACTATTATCTTATGTTACCAATTATCTTGTGTGTTAATAGAGTTTAATGAAGAAAAATGATTTGTAAGTAGGGATTAAGGATAATGAATATAGGATGGAAGCGAATGCAACTTCATTTAAGTCTAAAAAGCAAAAATAAAAATAAAAATATGTAAAGTGTGCTGTCAAATGCAAGAGAAGAATAGTTTGCTAAGTAATCTTCTAACCAAATTCAAATGCAAGGCTTGATTGAGAATTAAAGTGTTGGAAATATGCGTACAAAATAAAGAAGTAGTTATCTAGTGAGTGGATTGGTTGTTTTGATTAGTTTAGATTATATTAACTAAATTATAGAGCATCATAAAACATCTTATCGTACATATGGTAGCTTGGCCATTTCAATGGTTGGAGTGTTAATTATGTTTATTCTCTACATAAGTATGTGTGATTGATAATGCTCAAAAGGTCATGTCAACATTTTGGTGCTAGAAGGAGGTCCATTCCCTTGTATGGTTGATAACTTACATGATTTCTCTAGATATCTTGCTCACTTGAAGAATTACAATTCTTACTCCACCTAGCAAATGAAGTGGACTTGCACATACAAGTGCTTGCACTTTGATCCACATTTGTTGCCACTTTCTCCTAAGGGGGTCTATTTTTGCTCCTATTCTTCAATGTATATTGGTAAACTTACTTGTACAACAATGAATTTCTAGAGCGTGTCAATTATTTCCACTTGATAATCATCAAGTTTGCCTATGTTGCTAAAAATATTATTTAGTTCTTGTAGGATTTCTCATTGGCTTCACTAAACAGCATAGTGTTACCCAAGTTGAGGATTGAGGCAATTTCTACTACCTCACTCACATGAAAGTCTAGTTAGATGTTGAATTGCCAAAAAATTACAACACTAACTAGGCTTCTAGTGTGTGTGTGTATATATATATATACTTTATATTTTTTTTAAAAACTACTTGGATTGTCGCATTTCTTAGTGTAACCATTACAAAAAAATGTTTTTTTCTTTTCATTTATGAGATATATGGGTTGCATTAACACTAGGATTTGAACTAGGCTCATCTTATATACCTCATAATCATATAAGGGACGATTCAACCTAAGACCCATCCATTTCTTCTTTTAGTGTTTTGTTTGTTTTCTACAAGGTTCACAATCTTTAATTAGACCCTCGTCTAGTTAGGTCAAGTTGTCCTTGTTTTAATCATAAGTGGAAGAACAACCCCAAGAGAGAAGCACCCATTCACCATCGAGAAGATCTAAATTTTCCACCCCACCTAAAAAAACCATAGCCATCTACAAGAAAACTCTAAAGAGAGGGTGAACCACTTAAAAATACAAGTTGAACATAAGACCAAGCTAAAGAAAAATATTAAATTAATATGTTTGAAAGATAAAAATGAAAACCCAACCTTCACTTCAAAATATCCAATACCAAATAAAAGGAAAGGAGGACATGGGTGTTCCATGAAACCAACCTACTAACAATGAAACATTTTTGCTAAGCTTGAGGCTATGCTATTTAATGAAAACATTATTGAGTACTATCATTTGGCCTAAGTGTCCATATTCGTACATGTTCTATACATACATGCACAATTGAATGTTAATGGTAGGGATAACACTAACGATTCATGTGATGTAATTAAGGAGTATCCTTTTCCATCAATGATGATTGTGAGCATGACATGTCGTTTGTGCAATATTGCTTTGACTTGATTATGAAACATTAAAAAGAACAACATATCATTCAGAAAGCATTGAATTTGGTTATATGGCTGTACAGGGCAGTTCAAGTTAACACACAATTTTTATTGGTTGAGTTAGCTACACAAGCAGACAAAGATTCAACATACTTGGAGTTTTTTTTAAATGGGACATGGAAAGGGTGAGCATAATGGTGCAGGTGATTCTGTGAAACAAGAACTTAGGAGGTACCAAATGAGCAATGATGCATATCGGCTCAAAGCATTAGTAGAGGTGGTCAACTGGTGCAAATCCCATTTACGACATAAAGGTTACAAACAAATTAGGTTTGTGCACGGTTCTTTTGGAATGTTGAACTTGATGATGTGAATAGATCCATTCCTTAGTATTGTAATACTATAGAAGGCATAAGGGAATTACAATCGGTGTCAAGTAAAGACATGGGGGAAATATTTTCCATCGAGACAAGACAATTCACACTCTTTTGTGAGTTTTGCATTGGTGTAGATGGATGTTGACTTGATTAATGTGAAAAACATGGGTATGTGAAATGATGGAAATATGTGTAGAAATTAGGTTGTATATTTGCAGTTTCTCATGAAGTTTTAATCTAAATCACAAGACACATATCTACACTACTGCTCTGCAAACATTAATTCACAATTTAGAAAAAAAAAAATCAAACATGCAAGAAGAAATAACACACATGCAATAAGTATTTTTATTTGGGGAAAGAAATCTATTAAAAACCCCAATGCCTCTTGCATTAATCAAATGAATTAGAGATGTATTACAATTTCTTTTCTCAACTGAGCTCACCCTGCAAGTGCACAACTTATCTCTCTGCTCACTAAATGCCTCTGACCCAAACTTAGTCAAATTTTGCCTCAACTTGAGCTCCTATTTCCTTGCAATTTCCCTTGAGGAATTAGCCCCTATTATTTAGGCAATTCCCTCAATTGAATTGTGCAATTCGTTTAGGTTGATCATCTTAGTACATGCAACACCTGTCCACTCAAGAATAGTCTATAACTGATGTTACACTGCCTTGGAATCTCCACCTCAACTGAGTAACTTGAATTCTTTGCATGCACTAGCTATTTTGGGCGAATTGATCAATTAATTAGATGTTCACTGAGTTTGAATGAAGTCCCACTACTTAACTGACCTTTCACTACTTCCTCCAAAAGTTGGAACTAGTTTAACTGAAAATAACTTGAGATGCTACAGATTAACAACCACACATGAAAAACTGAACTCTAAGTCCTCCAACTCAAATTTACTGAGTAAACTGGGTGACACAAGCCATGTCACACAAGCTAACATCATCCAAGTTGTTTGTTGATGTGAAAATTCGAATTTTCTCAATTTAATCAAGGCAAAATCAAATTGAGAATTTCTTGCTGCATTTTTCAAGACTCCCTCTCAATGAGAAAGGGAATATCAACCACCCCTGTCATGCACCTGTGGAACTTGAACTTCCCTACTGACAAGGCCTTTATCAAAATATTAGCATCTTGTTCCTTTGTCAGAATGTATTGCAACAACATTATCTGCCTCTGAACACAATCTCGCAAATGGTGATATTAGATATCTATATGATTGGATCAATCGTGAAAAATAGGATTTTAAGAGAGCTTGATACAACACTTATTATCACTGTAGATCACAGTTGGATCCATCATATAACCAAACAATCCAACACATATCTTTATCATCTAGATTGCCTCACATGTTGCTTGACTGGAAGCCATGTATTATGCTTCTATCGAGCTGAGTGCCATAGATATTTGCTTCTTGTTGTACTAAGAAACTGTTGCAGACCCAACACTGAAAATTCCACCTGATGTACTCTTTCGTTCTGATGGACTCCTTGTCCAATCTACATCTGTGAAGCCACACAACTTCACTCCCTATGTCTGTTTGTATCATGGTCCAAACTGGGTAGTGCCTCTGAGGTATCGTAGAACATGCTTAGATGCCCTCCAAAATAATTTGGTTGGCCTAAAAATAGCTTGGCTCAATTGGTTGAATGCAAAGCATATATCTGGTCGTGTGTCCACAAGATACATTAGTGAACCCACCAACTGTCTGTAAATAGTAACATCCACTTCCTCACCTGAAGTGGCATCCTCTTTCCTCCAGTTGGTCGCTAGAGGTGTCTCCATGGGTTTGCAACTGTCCTTCCAGAACCTCTGAAGTATCTCATTGGCATACTTTCCCTGAGAGACAAACAGTTCCCCGTCACCTTGCCATACTTCCAATCCGAGGAAGTAGTGCATGAGACCCATGTCCTTCATTTCAAACTCTCTTGCAATGTCCTCCTTGAAAGATCTAATCATTTGTTCATCACCAGTTAAAATCAAGTCATCAACATATAAGATAATAATAAACAATTTACCTTCTACCAAAATACGATAGAGGTTTTCATCTGCTTCACCTTTGGTGAAGCCCAAAACAATGAGATAGCTATCGATCCTGGTGTACGAAGCATGAGTTGATTGCTTGAGACCATACAACGCTTGCTTTTCTGCGCACATGAGACTCCCGATCAAAAGTATCGAAGCCTTCTGGTTGCTAGATATACACCTCCTCCTCAATAAAACCATTGAGGGATTTTTTTACATCCATCTGGTGGATCTTCCACCCCATTTGTGCAACCAAAGAAATAATTGATCTCGTGGATGTGTAGCTTGCTATAGAAGAAAAGGTCACCTCAAAATCAATCCCCTCAACTTGAGAGTACCCATTGGACACAAATCTGGGCTTGTACTTTTCTATGCTTCTGTCTGTTGCATGCTTTACCTTGAATATCCATCTAGAACCCACAATTGATTTATCTATTGGTCTCGAGACTACTTCCAAAACATTGTTCTTTACAATGGATTCATATTTCTCCACCATTGCATCAGCCCATATAGGTGTCTCTACTGCTTCCTCGAAAGAGAATGGCTCAGTATCTAGAATCTTAGTCATTAGAGCCATGTATCCAGTGTACTGATCTGGTTACCTTCTCTGCCTGTGCTGATTTGAAGGAGCACCCACAATCTCCCTCGCATCCTTCACATGTCTCTCAGCTTCCCTGGTCATTTTCTTGCCTTATCTGGATGGTTCTGCTTGAGCGGTTGTCTCCACTCTCTGCTCCTCAATTTGTGGGCTCTCCACAACTTCTTGAGGTTCATCCTTTAGAGCTAAAAGCTCTCATCTGGTGGGATCTAAAGCTCTCTTATGGTGGGATCTAAAGCTCCTTCTCAAGAGAGCACCGGATGGATTTAATTTCATCAAATTTTACATCCCTTTGCACACCTATCAATCTAAGGGATGACAAGTATACATGGTAGTTATGGGGAGTTTCTGTGTAACCCATAAATAGCCCAATTCTGTTGGCAACTCTAGCTTCTTCCTTGATTCATTGGAGACATGGCAGTAAATAGAGGCTCCAAAAATCCTGAAGTGCGACACATTCAACTTTCTCCCCGAGAAATCCTCTTCTGGTGTAATCATGCCAAGAATATGATGAGGACTTCATTTATGTAAATAGACTATTGTGTTGTATGCCTTGACCCACAAATGTCAAGGAAGGCCTTGGTCATACAACATTTCGCTCGCTACTCCGAAATGCTACATTTATTCCTTTCATCCACCCTATTCTACTGTGGGTTGTGGGGTGTTGTCAACTCTCGTCGAATGTCTTCTTTTGCACATAAATTTTAAATTCATTCGACACGTACTCACCTCCATTATCGCTCCTGAGAGCCTTCACCTTCTTGCCCATTTCTTTCTCAACCAGTGCCTTGAACTTTATGAACTTGAAAAATGTCTCATCCTTCTTCCGCATGAAGAAGATCCAAAACTTCCATGAGAAGTCATCAATAAAAATGAAAAAATATTTGTGCTTGGCAGTGGAGGATGTTGATAAAGATCCACATACATCAGAGTGGATCCTTTCAAGGACTGCATGTTCTTTGTTGTCTCGATCATGGAATGTGGATTTTGTGTACTTCCCCAAAGTACATCCTTTGCATACATCTTACTTCTCAAGTCCTCCTTTGGGGAGGCCTGTGGTTATCTGCTTCATGATATTCAAAGCGTCATGATGCAAATGGCCATGTATTATATGCCAAATTTCGCCGACATTGCGGTGTTGCACCTTCTCTGCCTTTGTGCTCAATGCAACACAATATTCCACATCTAGCTTGTACAGGCTCTTCACATGAACCTCAATTTTCTTCACCTGTCTCGTGGTTATGTGTCTCAGGAATGCCCTTCCTTTGCTGAAGATCACAACATAACCACGATCTTCCAAAACTGCAACAAAAATGATATTTTTCTTTAGGTCCAGAATGAACATGATATCCTTGAGCCCGAGGGGGGAGCCTGACTCCCTCTGAAAGGTTACTATACCAATCTTGGTCACATTATACCATTTGTTTTCCCCCACACACTCCCCATCACTGTGCTGGCCTGCATGCAATGATGGCAAAGTCAAGCTCGAATTATGAAGCCAAAGATTCACCTGCAACTCCTTCTGAGGTCTACTTTCTTTCCTTCTTGTGTGGGCACTTTGTGGCATAGTTCCTGAATTCATGACAATGGAATCATTTAATTTCTGATAGATATTTCTTCTTCCCCCTTGACTGGATTCTGGTTTGGATTGGGATTTCTTCTCTTTTCCCTTATTTTCCTTTCCATCCAATGCAAAGTTTTCTTCATCCTCACCCTTGGATGAAGCCCCATCTCTAATATTCCGTTGTATTTCCTCTTGTGCCAAGTCGAACAATAAGCACTCCCAACTCAGTAGTTTCTCCCTCCCATTCAATACATCTTGATAGCTTAGCCAACTCTTGGAAAGGCCCAAAACAGCTAAGGTTACCAAGTTTTCTTCAAGAACATTAACGCCGACCCCGCCAAGTTCATCATGACAATGTGTAAACTTGCTCAGACACTGCATAATTGTGTCATTCTTCTGCATTTTGATACTTCGAATTTTATCCTTGAGTGTCAGCTTCCTATGATCACTACTATTCTTCTTCCTTATGGCATAAATTATGAATAACCTTGAACATATTCGTGAACTTTCAACACTCTATGTCTATCTCTAGGGTTTTATCTGAAAACCAGTCTTTCTAAATCATAACCTTGAAATATTTTCTATTTTTTACAAACCCTAAGTCTACCAAGCCTTGTATAGGAGAATCCACGAAGAGATTATACTTTAGCGAAAGTAGTATGACTTTTCTTTATTTATATGAGGAAACCTTTCTCCTCAACATCCTTTAGATCTCGAGTAACTTTGTTCAATCAAATCAACAACTTTTCTTTGATCCAAATTTGAATTGATCAAATTGATCATGTAATGTCCCTTAATAATAAATAATAAAAATAAAATAAATAAAATAATATAATAAAAATCAGAAATAAATAAAAAACAATAAAAAAATATAATATAAATAAAATATAAATAACAATACAAAGATATAAAAAAATATAAATAAAAATAAACAAAAAATAGTGAAAATCAGTAAAGCTATCAAAAAGTAAAAACAAAAGAAATAAAACAAGAAAGTAGTAAAAATCAGTAAAGCTATCAAAAAGTAAAAACAAAAGAAATAAAACAAGAAAGTAGTAAAGTTACATGTTGACACATGGAGTGTGTGCATGTGGTTCCCCTTCAATGTTTGCTCTATTTAATAGATGATGAGGAAGATGAGAGGCATTCCATCATTCTATGATTCCATCATCCATTCTTTTGGGAGAATAGTGTTGTGAGACAAAGGATTCCCTGGCAGTAGTACGTTGATTGAGGGCTCGGGGGTGGCCAGTTGTAGCAAAATTTTGTGCAATTGAGCCTACGGTTGGGTGAAGAGTCGTCCCCAAGACTTTGTTGCAGTTAGCAAAATTCAACTAGCATTCAACCCCGAAATCACAAGTGAGAAACATCATCGCCACATGTAAGTTGTCTCTACTCATACTTTTGAAATTTGATGTTAATTAGTTGATAAATTGTGTTTTGATTATAAATTGCACGATTAATCTAATTAATTACATGTTTTTATTTCGACACTATTATAGATCATATCTCAAATGATTTAAATAACCTCTTCCCATATATCAATATCTTCTAGTAAGACCCTAGTAACATACATCATCCAATATATTTTTTAGTTAAACAACATTCACAAGGCATATTCTACACATGCATATTTTTTTTTTGACAAGATCGTGTACTTATATATTATAAAAATCTCGAGGACTATGTCCGTTTACATATAAGGGGAAAACCATGGAGAAGAGGATCCAAAATGGGTGCGCAGACCCTTGATCCTTGTTGCTTAAAACACGGTAGATAGAAAGAAGTAGATAACGGCTATATTTCCGAACAAAAGAACCTGCTAACCAACAAAATTTACAGTGCATATATCCTAAGGTTGCTGCTGGTTGACTGAATCATCCGAGTGAGCTTATTTCCTTGTGCTGGCCCTGGTCGAGGCTTCAGCTTGCATGCTCTGGGTTAAGGTCCTGATGTGGGCTATCGCTTCCTCCAAGTGGGTGCATCTCTCCTTAAGTGCCTCGATCTCTGCTTTCTGCTTCTCCAGCTTCTTCCTTTTGGACCTGCTGTCTTCCTGGTAATCCTCTTTGAGATCATTGAAGCGTTTGATGAATCTGGCAATCATGAAGGTATGAGCTTTGTAGAGGATACATTCACTGTTTGTGATGACATTCTCCAGAGGATTGGCTGCGGGCTCACGGGCTTCCTGTTGATCAGCCATTTCGCAGAATTGATGAGAAGAAACTGAAGCTTGAAGCTGCTGAAGATGGGAACTGAGGGAAGAGGCGACAGAGGGAGATGAAGAAGGCTGAGAGGGGGAGAGCAGGACGGGATTTTTGCTTGGGAGCGGGACAGAGAAGATGGGAGAGGAGGTGGAAACCTGAAGGAGGAAAAAGAAAGGTGGGGAAGAGCGCTGGAACAAAGAAACAAACGACCGGTTAGTGATAAAAAAGAGACAGTGAATGTAAGCGCCCGAATTTACCACTGTGGGAGGTCGATCTCCACTCTCAGGATGAGTACGCGCGGCTTCAAGAGAAAGACTGCTCTGGAAGAGGGCTGTGACTGAGATCTTCGAAGCTTTGATCGCTGTGAGAAGGGAGGGAGCGGTGCTGCTTGATTTAAAGGGTGAGGAGGGGCTTGTCTGAGCGTTCGAGCAGAGGGAAATATAGTCCATGAGATGACTGAGAAGCCAGACATAGATTTTGTTGCTGGTGAGAAAGATATAGGGGCGCAGACCACCTGATCGAAGCATGATAATGACGGCGGGGGTCATGAGGAGCTTGGGCTCGTATCTTAGAGAAGTGACAGTATTGTAATCAGGAGCATGGACCAGAGGGATGAGGATCTCTGTGGCGCAGTCGAGGAGATTTGACAGAGGATTTGGGAGCTTGGAGGAATGCGAATTTTGGGAAGAGAGAGGGTTGAAGTGACCCAGATTCTGAGAATGAAGGGTGGGATATGACAGATTAAGGGATTGCTTTGTCATAGGTGGAATCATTCTCTCTGACTTGGCCTACCGACCTGCTGGATGCCTTGTTGGCTTGACAATCCGCCTCAGTATTGTTGCTTCTCAGCACATGTTTGAAAGTGGCCCCTGTTATATCTCTAATGTTGTCTATGATCCTGCTTTTAATGTTGTTCAGAGCTGTTTGCTTAAATTCGCTATAAGCCTCGACCTTATTGTTGGTCATGTTACCCAATCCCCACTCGTAAGTCACCATAACTTTTCCCTGATGATCCTTGATAACTCCTCCTGCACCTGCTTGTCCCGGATTATTTTTGGATGCCCCATCGAACTGAAGGGTAGGCCTCTTTTTACATAGTGTCCATTCAGTGACTTCCTCATTAGAGCCTCTGAGCTTCCACTTTCTTTTTCTGGCCTAAGTTGAAGGTGGTGTAGTTTCTTGTATCCAGGCTGAGATTGAATTTGCTGATCCATTCGGTCTCCCTTTTGTTCCAGCTTTTTTGATCTGGTTGGAACATACCATTGGCGCTTATAGTCTCAGAGATGAGCGCTATTGTTTTTGCCAAAGTGCTGGAGATGCTGGGCTTCCTGTTATTGAAAATGCATTTATTTCGGGTGGTCCAAATTTGCCAACAGAGAGTTGAGGGGATGCTGTTCCACAATCTTTTGATAAGATTCTTGTTTTTCTTGGGGTAAGGGTAGCTGTTCCCCCAATTTTTTTGAAGAGAGGTGATCTGGTTGGGCATTTCTCCTCTACTTAGGGGGCTAGTGATGAGCTTCCAGCAGCTTTGAGCAAAGGGGCATTCAAGAAAAAGGTGGAGGCTGCTTTCTTCAGCTGCTCGGCAAAGACAACATATAGAGGGACCAAGGATGCCTCTTTTCCCGAGGTTTTCAGCTGTGAGGATTTTGCCTTTAAGGAGAGTCCAGTTAAAGAACTTGACCTTCGGGAGACATTCTGATTTCCAAACCACTTTGTGGAGAGCCCAATTATTGGTGACCATGGCATTCTGAAGGACCTTGTAGCCTTCTTTTACTGTGTATTTTCCTCTGTTGGGGTCCCAAACAAATCTGTCCTCTGCCACATTGTTTGTAGGAGCCGAACCAGATAGAGATAGCTTGAGTTCAGTCCAAAGATTCCTGAGATTGTTTGGAGGAGAGAGGCGTTTCCAGTCCTGCCAACTATTTTGATCCCAAGCAGAGATGTCATATAGGGAATTTAAGCTTTTTGCTTCCATCCAAATTTGAAGAGGTCTGAGATTTTGAGTTGTATTCCTTGGTCCTGATCCCATGATTCTATCTGTCCAGATGTTGATGTCTCTTCCACTTCTCGGAGCTCTGGAGATATAATTTTTGAATTGGGGGAGGGCTTTTTTTATGAGCTTCCAAACTGGAGTGCACTGCCTATCAACAATTGGTTCAGATAGGATGTTGGAGTTGGGGCCATTCAGATATTTCCTTTTGATGACTTCTGTCCAACAAGCACCTTTCCCGTTGAGGATCCTCCAAATTAGTTTGAAACCCATCGCCATGTTGGATAATCTTGGAATTTTTATTCCTAATCCTCCTTTTTCAAACGGGAGGATGACCTGATCCCATTTGACAAGACTAAACTTTTTGGAGTCCTGCCTTCCTCCCTGCCGTAGAAAGCTTCTTATAATTATTTCCATATGTTTGTGGGTGCTTGCAGGAGCTAGGGTGACTGCAAATTGATAAATGGGGAGAGCAGAGAGGATGGCTTTGATGAGGGTAGTTCTTCCAGCCAGGTTGAGCCAAGTCATTCCCCAACTCTGGATTTTTCCTCTCAATTTTTCTATGAGTTTCACCCAGATTTCTGTCTTGACAGAATCTTTTGCTAGAGGCAGTCCCAGGTACATGAAGTAGCTCCAGTTCCTTTGCACTGGAATGTCGAGAATCGAAGAGATTCTTTGAATGATGTGCCTGGGGATGTTCCAAGTGTATATCATGCACTTTTTGTTGTTGAGCTTTCCTCCAGACGCTAATAGGAAGGAGTCTAGCGTTTTCTTGAATATTTTTGCCATCAAACTGGAGGCTCCCCCAATTAGGAGAGTGTCATCTGCGAAGAGCGAGTGATTTATTCCCTTAGTTCCTCTTACTATACTGATTCCTGTGATTTCTTTTTGCATTCGGAGTTTTTCCAAATGTATGCTCAGCATCTCAGCCATGATGATGTATAGGAATGGGGAGAGGGGGCAGCCTTGTCTCAGTCCCCTAGTGCTTCTGAAGTAGTTGCTTGGTCTGCCATTAATCAGAGGAGCTGTCCAGGGATGAGTAATGCACTCCATGATAATGTTGATGAAATTATTAGATATCCCAAATTTCCTGAGAACTTCCTTCAGGAATTGGTGGTTGACCCGCTCGAAGGCATTTGCCATGTCTAATTTGATGATCATGCCCCTTTCCTTCCTGCTTATGCTGCTGTGAATTGCCTCTTGGATAAGAATGACATTATCCGTGATTTGTCTACTTGGGACAAAGCCCCCTTGATTCTTTGAGATGAGGGAGGGGAGAAGGCTTTTTAACCTATTAGCAAGGATTTTGGTGATGATTTTGTAAGAGACATTACACAGGGAGATTGGGCGGAAACGGTCAAAGGATTTGGGATTAGGATCCTTAGGAATGAGGGCTAGATGGGAGGATTTGATGTTGTTCCCCATTTTGCATTTTAAGAAGACATTTTTCACCATCCTTATGAAGTCTTTCTTGATACTCTCCCAGTGATTTCTATAGAAGGCCACAGTAAACCCATCTGGGCCTGGAGCCTTGTCTTGCTGCATGCTAAAAAATGACCACTTAATTTCCTCTTCCGTGACCTCTTGATCCAGCTCTCTGTTTTGTGATTCTGAGATTTTGCTTTCAATTAGGCTTAGAAACTCCACATTATCCTAAGGCTGGGGGTCAGTGGATAAGAGGGGTTTGTAGTGTCTGTAGGCTACCTCTTTGATTTCTTCCTGATCCCTTATCTCTTTCCCTTCCACCATGATTCTCTCTATTTGATTCCCTGTGCGTTTGAGTTTTAAACTGTTATGGAAAAAGGAAGTGTTTTTGTCTCTAGCTTTGAGCCAAAGACACCGGGATTTTTGTCTTTGTTCTTCTTCTTCCATCCTATTTTGCCTGTATAATTCTTTATACATTTCATTTTCTTTGGCTTGGTCCTCCTCTGTGTACCGGATTCTCTCATTTTCGTGGTTCCATTGCTCTAGTTGTTTATGAAGGTTTGTTCTTTTTTTGTTTTCCTCTGGTGCGTGGTTTCTTGCCCACTGTTTGACAATTGCCCTGAGAGATTTAAGCTTGGTTTCCCAAATGTAATGAGGCGAACCAATGACTTCCTTTGCCCACTGCTCCTAAATCAGATTTCGAAATTCTTCTTTGCTGTCCCAAGCTTTATTGTATTTAAAGGGGAGAGGCCCCATGATCCTTCCCTTATCGAGAGTCAGGGCCACTGGTTTGTGGTCTGAGGTGTAGCCTTGAATGATTTTGCTTTTGATGTTTGGGAAGCTTGCAACTATTCCTTCTTGCACGAGGATTCTGTCTAGTCTCTCTTTTATGTTGTTGTTGCCAGTTCTCTTGTTGTTCCAGGTGAACCTCCCGTTTTGCGGAGGGATGTCCACTAGATTATGTGTTTGGATTATGGATTCTAGGGTGTCTCTTGATGGCTAAGCATAGAAATTTCGTCCTAATTTCTCATCAGCATTCCTTATTAGATTTAAGTCTCATCCAAGGAAAATGTTCCTTCCTTGAACTGCAAGGAGATCTATGGTTATTGAGTCCCAGCATGAGGCCTTATCCCTGTAATGGTTTGGGGCATAGATGTAAATAATATAGTCCTCTTTTGATGCTTTGTTCTGAATGTCGGTTCTTACCCACCAACTGTGTGAGTTTTGATTTGTGAGTTCCCATTTATTTTTGTTCCATATGGTTCCTATACCTCCTGATGCGCCAACTGCACTTATTGTTGTGCCTGAATAATTTTTGCTTCTTTTGTATGGTTTTGGAATTCTTGGTCTGAGATTTTGGTCTCCTGGAGGAGGAGAAGATTCGGCTGCTCGAATTTAAGAAGATCCCGGACTCCATTTTATTTTAGGGAGGAGCCCATCCCCCTACAATTCCAGGAGACCAAAATCATCATTTACCGTGTTTGGTGTGGGTCCCGCTCTTCTCTTTCATCTTTTCCCCGCTTCCTTTTGATTTGTCTAGGAAGGTGTCCATTGGTTGCTGCGTTCCAGTGGCCATTTCTTTCACTGCGTTTTTGTCCCTGATTTCTTTATTGGACTTCCTGCCTACTTTTCTGGGGGGATCAGAGGAGAGGTTGTTTTCTTTTGTTTTGTTTCTGGTTAAGATTCGTTCCACAGTTGGGGGAGGGGAGGGCTGAGGGAGGGAGAGAGGTGAGGAAGATGCAAGAGCGATGCCTCTGGGGGAGGGGGGGGGGATATAGGGTCCTCAGTTGACAGGGATTCAAAGGGGTTAGAGGATGAGGGGAAAGGAGGGGTTGAGCTAGATGGATGAGAGGGGTGAGGGGGGTTTCCAGGGGGACCTTTGAGCTTGGGCCGGGAGGGGGGTTGGGTTTTTTCTTTTTGACTTGTTCCCATGCACCTTCAGAGATTTCAATATTACCTTCAGATTCATTTATTTTTGATTTACTACATCTATTTGCGAAGTTCCCATACTCATGACATACCTTGCACTTGAAGGGTAGCTGCTCGTAGTCCACTTGCTGTATGTGCGTCCAATGATCTACTTTGATTTTGATGGCTTTCGGTAATCCTTTCCCCAGATCGACTTCAACACAAATCCTCGCACAAGCATGCATGTTCTCTTTTGGTTCTGATCTGTCTATGAATTTGCCAACGACATTCCCAATAGCCTTGATGGACTCGTCTCCCCAGCAGTGAAGCAGCAGATGGGGCAGGCGGACCCAAACTGGGACTGCATTAGGGACGTCCATTTCTGGGTCGAAGTCTGGAGTCCATCTATTCAGGTAAAGACCCTGAGAGTCCATAAAGTAGGGGCCGTTTCTGAAAATAAGATTCCTGTCCTCCTTTGATTCAAATAGGAAGGTGTAGAAGCCTCTACCACAAAATCTGATTGTGATTTTTCCTTGCACTATCGAGTTCCAGTTGCGTTCGACCCATCTTTGGACTGATCTAGGTGAGGGCCAGAGTCCCGTGAACTGTCCGACCAGGCCTCTTTCTGCTAGAGAGATTGCAACCTTCCTCGGGAGGGAAGGAGGAAGGGAAACTTCTGGGATTTCATCTAGTTTCTTGATGAACTTGGAAGCGGAGGGACAAATTTTGCCTGATGCGTTCTCAGGGATGAGAGAAGCAAACTGTTTCTCGAAATCCTCTGTGTCTTGAGGCGGGGGATCCGATTCCGCCATCAGAGAGCCAGATCGCAGGGGGATCGACGAGGTAGGGGGCTGCCGGAGAGGAGCCCCGGAGCTGAAGCTGAGCAGGAGGCCCAGACAGGAGGGGGCGAGAGGCAGAAGCCCAACAGCTAAGGGTCACAGGCCTAGCAGCGGAGCTGCCAGGCGCAGAGCTGGGGGCGCAGCAGCAGCAGCAGGAACCCTAGGCAGAGAGCCAGGGCGCGCGTGCGATTCGAATAACTCTCTACACATACATATTAGCGACCCTTATTCAACCATGTTTCTAAAACAATATAAGATTCATCACAATATATGGAAACATTCTGCTTCTATAATTGAAAGTAAGAGTTCTAATGAATATATTCACAAAACATCACACTTCAAATGATTTTCACATAGGTATATGCATCATACTCAACTCAACCCTCTTTTGCATGTATTATCTTACATTGGAATATTACATTGGAATAGGACTTATTAGTGACAACGCTCTTGATTCTTTTTCTAGATAGATTCTTAAACAACTTTCAACACTATACTTTGAAGATCCCCAAACTTGACAAAATGTGCACCCTATTCTAAGCTTAAACTTGGCCCAATAACTCAGACTTTCTAGAGGTTTTTTTTTTTTTTTTTCCTAGCCATATACTTAGTTTGAACCCTCTCCTTTTACACATTTCTAGCCTTTTGCAGCATCATAGCCAAGGTTGTCAAGGGTGTGAGTTCTCTCCAACCCTTATAAAGTTGTTGGATGGCCTCGTTATGGATCCTAAAAAATATTCGACCTCTTCCTCACACTACTTCTCACATTTGAAGGAGAGAATATGAACATGTGATAAGCGACGGTCATGAAATTAGGAGGTCAACTATCTATTTATAATATTGCTTGGTTTTTTAGTCAACTATCTATTTAATAATAATCGTAGCAACTTTAAATGCAAGGGAGAGGGACTACAATGGATAAATATAACGAGTATGCCGAACGGGGGAATAAGCGTGTAAAGAGGTAACAGATGGGAGGAATAAGCAACGGGTAGGTGATGTGTCAATTCGGGTTTAGTGGAGGGATAACAACTTTTTGGTGGGGTGAAAGAGTCATTGGCGGAGTAAACCACAAGTGGTTTGCAGGGGGTAGGGATTCGTTTGTGGTTTTGTGCGTGGGGGGCAGAGATGTGGGGGTGACATGTAAGGTTGAGAGTCCGCCATGGAAACTACTTTGTGGACCCCTCCCCCCCATTGCATTAACGTGAAACAGTGGAGGGGGGTGCGAAATCTCTCCCCGTCGTTGATCTGGGTGGGGATTAGATCAACTATCAGAGCATGTGCCTTCATTATTTGTGTTTATTTAAGCTTGATCTGTAGCTTGAGAGAAACCATGATCTAAAGATATGTAAGTTGCTAAAAATTGCTAAAAACATTTGGTATCACTTTACTTTTAAATAAGTTAGCTAAAATCACTTGGTATCACATTACTTTTAAAAAATATTTTTATTTAAAATTAGGAATTCCTATTTATTAATATGAATATTGTTTTTTTTTTTTTTTTTTTTTTTTTTTTTTTTTTTTTGTAATGAAATTTTATTTATAGTATGTTATTTTTTAAAATAAAATGATTTTCAAAATGAATTGAAGAATTTTAAGTCAATAGTTTTTATTTATTTAGTATAAACCATTACTAAATAAATAATAAATAATTGGTTTAGAATGTGTTTATTTTGGTCAGTATGTGATTAAAGCATGGTGGGTAAAAAGTGAGATTTTTTATAAAAGTCTAGGATGATTTTTGCTTTAATATTGTTTTTATTTAAATTAATAAATTTTTAAATATTTTTATTATAATAAGAAATATTTGAAATTTTCATTTTGATTTTGTTTTATATTTGGTTTTTTCAAAGTATATATATATATATAATATATATATATTATATATAAATATATATATATATATTCAGTAATAAAGTTTTTTTTTTTGTTTTTTTGTCAGTGATAATGCAGTACCAATTAGTTTGGAATAATGTAGTATCAGTTAGTTTGGAGGCTCCTTTTATACTTAAAAGGTCAAGGTTTCAAGCAATTGAATAATATTCATAGGAAATGAGCTATTATAATAATATTTACCAATACAAAAATACAACAATATTATACTCATCATGTCATTACAACATAATTTATCAAGTCACTATAGTTCATTATGTTAATAGTGGAGATTTGAATTTGGGCGAAAAATGCATTATAGTTCATTATGTTACTAGTAGAGATTTGAACTATGTGAAAAATATGATAACTATTTATTCCAACCATGTAGCAATACTTATTTATTAATGTAAATATACTTTTTAAATAATATTTAATTTATAATAACTTTTATTTATTAATTACTAATTATTGGTGAGAATATGTTTGGTTTATACTATTTTTTAAAAATAAAATGTTTGTTTTCAAGTGTTTTTAAAATTGTCAAATAAGACTTAAAAACACTAAAAACTTCCAATTCCTTTTGAAAAGAGGAAGGAGGAAACCTTAGAATGTTTTTAAGTGTTTTTAAAATTGTCAAATAAGACTTTAAAAAGGGAAAATTTTAGGGGCTAATATTCGCCCATGGGCTAATTTTCTATACTTTTTCCAAAAAAAAGGTTTGCTAATTTCCATTTTTTTGTAAAAATGATTCGCCCAAATTTTATAGAATGAAATTATTTTACCCTAAAAATCGTCAAAAAATTATACATATACTATATAAAAATATATAAAAATTTGAATATTTTTACAAAAATATCTCCAAATTTTTTATAGATTTCATATTATGGACTAGTGGGATTCGCCAAGGTTTCTAAAATTTAAGACAAATTTCCATCCTTAAAATTTTCCCTGCTTAAAAACACTTAAACACTTGAAACTTCCAACTCCTCTTGAACAGGGGAAGGAGTAAACCCCTAGAACTTGCAGGTAGAGACTTCTACTTTGGATTGAGTTTGCATATCCAGATTGGACCATTATTTTATTTTTCATCCATCTTGATGCTATGCCAAGCAAATACACATAGAAGATGGATCCTGGGCTGAAAATTTTGAAAACATTGCTTATGGATCTTCCACTTCCAAAATATTTTCAAAAAGGACAACAAAGCCATAATTGATGCGATCCTTGGAATTTCAAACTTTTTTCCTAGTTTGTTGAACAAGAAGATAATAAGCCATTCATGACAAAGGTAAGGTAGGGAAGGAAGAATCGCTTAGAACTCTTCATAGATGGGCTACCCATAGAATTTTTTTATTATCAATTTATACAAATTCATTAAGTAGATTTACATAGAGTAGTGGAAGAAACTTGGCTTATGGGGTTTCATGTTTCTCTTTGTTTCAAGGTTCTATAGTCACAACCCAAAATCGAGTTCATGGGTGGTTAAATTTTTATATTTAGAGTTTTGATACCCAAAATCCAGTTCATGGCTGGTTAAGTTTTTATATTTAGGGTTTCGATAGGCTATTTACCTCTGACACCGAATTGTTGAAAATTGGGTTGAAGATGTTGTAATTGTTTAACTCAAACTACGATCGGTGGCTAATACAACCCATAACATGGGATTCAATATGTATATAGTTATTGTCATGAATCTTCCAAATATCCCATAACTTTGATATTTGTATGTTGTGTACGAATACATAAATATCAATTGACTATTCATGGTTACTTTTGTGTATTGAAATTCTCACTCCCTTCGTGACGACACTGGATTACTTCTATTGTAGACTTTTCACAACATTCCTCCTCTTTTTTTTTAATGACCAACTTTCTAACTTAATTAGAATAGGGTATTTGTTAGCTCTAAATGCTATTATCTAGTTGCATTGAATTTTTTTAATAGAAGTTATGCTCTTTTCCTTTTGTCAGGTTAACCATTTCCTCAAAATAATTTAGTTGTGCAAATTTCTGAAATTGAAACAATTCTAAACTTTTCATTCTCTAATACAACCATATCAATCCTTAATGGTTTAGTATAAATATACGCATTGCATGCTTAGAGGTTTACAGGTAAATGCTTGCACTCATTTTATACAATAACATGACATGAGGGATATTAAAGAATTCTTCGAGTTCTTCTTCTTCTTGCAGTTTGGAATTGAGCATGTAGTTTTGTTTCTTCTTTCTTTAATATGATCTAGAGGACTTGATGAGGTTTGTCACTAGTGCTTTCCATATTTCATCTAGATGCATTTGAAGGAGTTCAGGATTGGGCCTTCCATATTTCATCTAGATGCATTTGAAGGAGTTCAAGATTGTTACTCATACAGGTTGATTGTTTTCAAACTTGTCCATTGTCATTTGGGTAACTAACCTAGTTCATCCCAACAATTAACATAACAATATTACAACACAAAAATCAATTTTTATCGCATTATACAAAAGAAAAGTATTTTGATTCCCTACTTATTTGTTTAATCAACTTGGCGTACGACTGAAAATTACACTGAGAAAAAGAATGCTCCACCCAACCAATGAGAATGGGTTCCCTCTATCAGGACTCCCCTTGAGCCAATTTCACAACCACAACAATTTTTCTTGATAGAGATCACATTGGGTATAGCATAAGATTCCTCATGGCAGTGTCTTGCCTTCCTCAAACAAGGTCATATTCTAAGATATTTTAAGATCAACAACTATTTTATCTTTCTTGGGCCTCCTCCAACAAGACTCCAAAACAACAAGGTTGCCTCAGCTTTTCCCCTCACGCCCTTTTCCAACCTTTTTCCCTAATTGAGATAATCTATCTTCGGGGAATGGAATTTAGATAGGAAACTAACTCTGTTGATATTCCTTCTTGGGCATTTCCTAATTTCCCTCTAACTGTTTGGAATGTGAAATTCATTTTAGCATATTTTCCCATCGTAATTTACATCGCTAACCAAACACAACATTTTTATTAATGTAAAATTAGAGAAACATTTATGTACATCGTATATTCATAATTGGGTTGGGTCCATAGTCCATAAAAGTAAATTCAAAAGAAAAATAAATGAAATATTTACAATTTACTAGGGGTATTTTAGATACAACTTGTCACACCCCCAAAGCATATATAAAATGTGATTTTTAATTTTGTTCTGCATTTGGATGATGGGTATGGGAGTGAGGTGTAAAGGGACTGTGACATATAAGTGTGCATAAGCCTTTCACATGTGCATGAAGGCTGGTCTCGGTGAAAGTTAGAATTATATGGAATCCATGGGATGGGGATTACGACTATGTTCAAGTAGGTTTTTTTTTAAATTTTATTATAGACAATTATGTTTTGTTTGGGTTTTGGGTGTTAGCATTTTGGTTTATTGTTTTTGTTTACTCTCTATTTCTTATTGGTGGTCTCTAGCTCGTTTAAATTATAGGTCTTCATCAACCAACTTCCCTCATGGATTCGATGACGCTTTGAAGCGACAGGGTTGGAGACCTGGGTGGTGAGGGACAAAATGGGTCTCTTGTGTGCTTAGTCTCGGTGAAATTTAGAATAGTATGGGATCCATGGGATGAGGATTACAGCTATGTCCAAGTAGATTTCGTTGTTGAAATCTTATTATATACAATTATGCTTTGTTGGAGAAGTAACTGGGTTTTGGGTGTTATCATTTTAGTTCGTTGTTTTAGTTTACCCTCTATTTCTTGTTGGTGGTTTCTAGCTCGTTTGAATTATATGTCTCCATCAACCAACCTCCCTCGTGGAGTCAGTGACGCTTTGAAGTGACGGGGTTGGAGACCTAGGTGGTTTTTGGGCTTGGTGAGTTCAATGTAAGGCTTCCTCTCAATGAGTTGCGGTGTTGAGACCAATAAGTGGTGGGCACGGCCTATCTATTTATTGCATGGTTGTTGGATGGGTGTGGCCCCTCTCTTGGGTCGATCTAAAAGGCAGAGTGAACCATTTGTTGTGAACTCGACACAGACGGTCATCATGCTGAAACACAGAGGGAGGGCTAGGTGAGGAGTTGGTTGTCGCAATCAGCTTGGGGACCAAGATGAGCGAGAGGAGGAGTGTGTAGAGGAGGATGTAGTATCGAAGGAGTAAGTCACTTAGGATTGTGCATCGTCGCTAGGGAACGTGGTGCAAGCACCAACGATGGCCTCTATTATAGACCAATAGCGTGATATACATGTCAGTCTGGGCATTCTCCGTGAGAAAAGGTATGATGATAGAAATGAGATTATAGCTTACATAAATGATTTGTAATTTTCACAGGGAGAAACTCTGGAACACCTTGCTTCAATTCATCGCAACCAATGAATGCCTAATGAAACGCTGGTTGAAATTGAAGTGAGGTTGGCTCATATTGATTATCATGTGCATGAGGGGTGAGGTCCTCTTGTTGTCCCTGCAAATGCTCAAGCAATGAACCCTACAATATAATATGGTTGTTGTTGCCTGCTTTTTTGTTTTGTCTGTTTTTTGGATGATAGGGCTAGTATGTTTATGAGCATCATGTAAAAAATGGCTTTATGTTTTCAAACTTTTCTCTGTGCTCCTTACCAACAAATTTGGTTGGAGTGAGGTTGAGAGAGCAGATAAATTTTGGTATGGATGTAATCAATTTTTGGGAAACTAATATAAGATTTTGATTGACAAAATAAATAAAATTTAATACATAAATATGAATATATTGATATAAATATAAACAACAATTCAACTTGTAAATATTTTCATACTATAAATCCATTAAATATAACAATATGAATATATTATTTGCAAAAAGGGGAATTACTTGAGAATTTTGAGGGATGGTGATGGGGTTAGGGTTTCTCTGCAGAGACCGTCCGCAGTCCTCTGTCTCTACGGTACAACATCGCCTACCCCCGTAACAGCTCTGATGTCATTCCCCCCCATTTCTCCACTACCCTTAACAAGAAACGGGCTCTCCACCGTCTCATTAGCTTTAGGCAGTTTGTTTTTTCTTCAACCCTCCCTCACTTCACCAACTACCTCCGTTCCTGTTAGAATCAACCTGAAGGCAGCTATCAGCGGGCAGTCTCGACAGTTATGGATGAGATTGTTGATTATTCCACAGATCCTTCAAAGAATGTGCCCATCTGGACACACCCTAGGACCACATCGGCGGGTTACTTTACCTTCGAAAGCGAGCTCTCTGATGAAGTTGATGCTCTTTCGCCCCCGCATACCTTCTGTGACGTTGCCTGAGGACGCCCCATCACATCCAAACTTCATCTCCCAGCCACTCTCCCCACGTACTCTAGATTTTGCGGATCCTTTAACAAACCCTAGCAAAAAGACCCTTGAAGTGGTTCCAGTATCAAACCCTCCTTCGTCTGCCTCCTGTATACCATTGGCTGACCGCCTTTTGGTCTCTGCTGGACAAGAACCCGTCTCATCTACTCCCTTGACCATCGAGGCTCCCCCTCTAGGAAATTTCACGGGAATTGGTTCCATCCCGGGTATTTTTGCTTCCATTCCATCGACGGTTGCTACGGGACCTAGGGCATCCCCTTCATCGTCGATTGCACATCCTGCCTCGGCACCAAAGACTTTTGTTGCCAAATTTTTTAGGGTTTCTAAGAAGAAGCAATGCTTGAAGCTCCGAAACTATGAGGTATTCCTAAAATCGAGGACACTCAATTACTGGACTCCATGGATACCGCAGAGGAAGTGCTTGTTGGTTGAGTTTGCTGCAGACATTTCAGTGTGGAAAAGCTTCAACAATGGACCTCAGAGGTCTAGGGTCATCACCTGAAAGATCCCCCAAAGGTTCAAACATTCGTTAAAAGTTGGTTTGCTCTCCGGTTCAGCTGTCTTGCACATACCAACTGGGTACTTTCTATAGTCTGGCACATTGATCAAGCACCAGTTTTGCTCAGAAGATGGACGCTTATGTTTGACCGGAAACAAGAGAGGGTCGATGTTGGACCCATATGGGTACGCCTTCCAGGGCTACCTCTACATTTTTGGACGGAGGATGTTTTCAAGAGGATTGGAAATTCCATTGGCACCTACCTCACATATGATGACTCTTTTCAGAGTATGGGGCGCATGGCTTTTGCCAGGATTTTGTTTCACCTGGATCTCTCCGATGGCCTTCTGGAGCACATTAGCATTCAGTGGAGGAATGAAGCAAGGAGGCAGACACTGGATTACGAGGGTGTCCCCTTTAGATGCAGATGATGTCACAAGGTGAGTCACTTGTATAAAGATTGCCCACATAACGACAAGGGCTTCAAAAAGACCTCGATTCAATAACTTGTGGCACAGGAGTCCCCAATTCAGGAGGAGCAGCCTTAGATTACAAAGCCTACAGAAGGGATGGCTGGGATGTAGATGACATCGACAAACAAGGTTATGGACCCACCATCGACCACTCTGAAGAAACATGGCAAACCTCCCCATCGACCTCCTCCCCTGCCTCCAGCACGAACTCGGGCGACCTCTGGTGACTGGCATTCTCTGGGTAAGAGCTTACCCTTCACTTCATCTTCTCCTTGTTGCACATCTTTTCTTCATATCATCACATCTGGTTTATTTTCCGGTATATCATCTGGTGTAACATTTGGTTTGGGTCCAACCTTTATTACTGTTGCCTCTTCCTCGATGTTTTGCCATGTTGCATCCCGACCCGTTTTTACCCCCACTCCTTCCTCCCCTTCGATTCCCCCTCTTCCACATTCTTTCAGGCACCCCATGTAACTGGTTATCTGACATGCTTAAAATCCAAGAGACAGGCTTTGGACAATGTCGGGCTTGATATCATTCCCTGCCCCCCTCCGCATAAGCTCCATAGGGGAAGACCCTCCTTTCTCACTATTGCTCAATCTGTGGCAGGAGATGAGATTGCTTTGGGCAAATAATCCACTTTAATTGGGGTACTTAGAGCCAGAGAAATCCCCTCTGAGCCCCCTCCATGAAGATCATCTCTTTCAATTGTAGGGGGTTTGCTAGGCCTGACAAAAAACTAGCACTTCGTCGGCTAATTACAACTGACTCGCATGATATAATCTTTCTACAGGAGACTCTTTGTAACGCCTTAAGGCATTTGCGACGGGCGGGCGCCGGGCGCCCGGGTGCGCGTGCACGCTGGGCGGGCGTGCACAACCGCACGAGGGCGACTTCGCACAAAATGCGATGTTACGTTGAACAGAAATGCGACGTTACCGAACGACATGCGAGCAAATGACACTTATGCGACTAAGTGTTTGGGCGTTTTATATGGCGTTTGGAGGAGGCTTGCACGATGGCAAGGCCGACATACGTTGAAGACATTTGGGGCTCGTTTATGGCGGATTTGGGGGTCGGCCAAGGGGCTGTTACCCACAACACAGCCCACGTTGGATGCATATAAGTGTATGAGCGTGGAGCTCATTTGAACCAACGAACATTCACTCACATATTCGCAAGGACAAGAGGACAAGTGCGCAGTTAAGAGGAGAGATGCGCATATCTCATGCGCTCTGCTCTTGGAGGGTTGTATGCTTGATGGAAGTCTTGGAATTAAGTCGAAGGTTGGGAAAGGTGTGCCCAGGTGTATGAACGGTGTGCAGATTTTGTGTTGGACTTGGCAAGGGTGTTAGGTGGCTCGGGTGAGCACGGCCCTTCGTGCAAGAGGTGCACAAGATTGTTGTAAAGGCAGGTTTGCCTCTCTTTGTAATATTCGGTTAAGTGTGAGACTTGGTTCGGCCAGACACACTTGTATATTGTAAAATTGATATTCTTAATAAGTTGTCGGGCAGACTCACGTTACGGGGAGTTGCCCCTCCCCTTTATACTTGTTGCAATTGTTGATGTTCTGTTATAATTGCTATGGATATTGAATGAGTATGGGCTTCATTAAGTATAAAGGATAATTGCATTTTATACTTGGTTGAGAATCACAAACTAAGTAGGAGAAAGTGAATTTAGGCGTAGTCCATGTGCACGAGTATTGTTAAAAAGAAAGTGTTCGGTGGTGCCGCACCTCGCCGGCACGGTTGAAAGACCATCGTAGGCTTGGGGGCGTGACAGTTGGTATCAGAGCAGGCTGATGACCAGGTTGATGAAGTGTTGAAGCATTGAAGTAGCTTGGTTGGGCTTGGTTTGAGCAGGTTGCTCGTAACGGTGAAGAGTCAAGGATGTCTATCTTGCAAGAAATGGGTTTTGCAACCTTCAAGGAATTTGAAGGGAGTCTACTTGAGGAGTCAAGAGAGGTTGAACAAAGGCTTGCAGAATGGGACAAAGATATGTTCAAAGCAAGGGATGCTCTTCGTGCCTTGGTCAAGAAAGGGATTTCTGACGGAAATAGGGACGAAGCCTGTCGACTTGTGAAGGAAGTGGACTTGTTTGATGCAGAATCCAAGGAATTGAAGATAAGGCAGGAATTGATTCGAAAGAAGAGGGAAGTGCTAACTCTTGAGAAGAAGCATTACATAGCTTTGACTCATAAGGAGAAAGCTGTAGAATGTGATAATAAGGAAGAGGAAGCCGTGATAGTTGAAGATGTTGCATACATGACCATGATGGAGGATAAAATTGAGATTGATCAAGTTGGACCAGGATCGGGCATTTTGCAGAGATGTATGGATGAGGGTACTCTCATGGAGGAACCTCATGATGATGATGATGTAAGTACATTTGATACATGTGTTTCATTTGAGCATTTGGTAGATGGACCGTGTGCAGGGAAGGGCAAAGTCAGTTTGCCGATGCTAGGGGGCATCTTACATGGATGTTTATGATGATACCTTGTATGGGGAAGCAAGGACTTGTTGGGGTTGATTATGACCTTGTGGGAGAAGGTACAAAGGCCCGTGACAAGGGTGGAACTTGATGATTGTTGTGGATTAATGAGTTATGCTTTAGCCACATGGCTAAGTGCCCGGCATGACTTATGGACAGATTGAAGGGCACACACTTGGGTGGACTTCTCATGGCCGAGACCAAGAGATAGTCTTGGTGGAACCTTTGGTGGAGGAGCTATGATGGAAGGGACTCGTAATGATGATGTTTGGGTGGACTTCTCATGGCCCGTGACCAAGAGATAGTCTTGGTGGACACTTAGGTGGAGGAGCTATGATGGAGGAAACTCATGACATGATGATATGGGTGGGTGACCGAGTTCACTAAACCGAAGATTGGAGACTTGGGTGAGATGACCGATTGTTGAGATGGGTCTACTTGGATGGACTACATGGACAACTTAGTCATGGACATCAGGTTGGAGACATGGAGCATGGCAGTCTTATGCAGGGACATATGTGGGTGCACTTGTAGAGATGTCACTTATGGGCATCCAATGAGGTGTGCCAAGGCATGGATATTGTGCAGATGGAATTGCTTATGTGACATAGAGACTTATTACTTATGAGCCTATGGAGAGGTTGTGCACTCTTGTACAACAAGACCATGGACTTGGATGGAGTTGTGAGCAGACTATGGGGCATTCTTACTACATGGAGAGCTGAGGCATCTTGCAGAGACCTTTGGGTGGAGACTTGTATGCTTGCTAGAGTGTTGGTTAGGGATGACTCATGGAGCTCATGATGACATGAGATTGTTGTGACTTTTGGGGACTTCATATATGGTGGACTTAGAGGATCTAATGCATTGAGGAGCTGAGGTCAGTGAATTTGATGCAGGTGCATACTTTCAAGTGCATACATAGGGATGGCTTGAAAGAGTGACTTGATGTGGGGGATCGATATGAGACACTTTAAGGTGATGAAGTTATGATGATGATGATGCCTTGGTGGCAACACTTGGGCATGGGTTGAGCCGAGACTCAATTACTTTTTACACATGGGAGCTGATTGATCTTTGATCATGGGCAACACATGGATACATGAGACAGGTGTATACTTGTTTCTATAGTAGACTTAAGGGATGACACATTGCAGATGTGATGGAGGTAGCTTCATGGACATGGATGTGGCACACCGAGAGTTGGACTTTTATGAGATGGTCTCTTCATATGGAGGAGGCACACATATGGATGATGTTGGGATAGATGTGGCTAATTTCATATAGCACATTGACACCAAACATCATGGACATGTTGCAGATGAGATGAGGACTACTTCATGGAGCTGAGCATGGTTTACTTATATGGATGGATTCTTGATCGAGTTCAGGATGTGACAGGGATGTTTTGAGAAATGACTGATGATGGAATGAGGATGTTCACTCTCATGATTTGAGCATGATGGTTGGACTAGCTACCCAACTAGTTCAGACATGGGGGACGTCAGTGAGCAGAGATATGTTGGCATTGTGTTGGAGTATCATGGCAACAGTTCACACGGGAACGACACATGACGAGGTCGACTCGATATGTTGCAGTAGGCATGTAGCTTGAGATGGAGGGGCCAACCTTCCACGATGGAGCAACATGTGGAGATTGTGACATGATGGTTGATTGTCATGGATTGAGAGGACTTCTGATTGTTGAGATGAGATGTTGACACATGGTTGAGGTGTGTTAACACTTGTTGACATATCATGGGCAGTTTGCACATGGTGGAGATGAATCACATGATGGAGTTGACACATTGTTGCAGCGGACATGTAGCTTGATGTTGGAAGGATCAACCTTCCATGGTGGAGAGCAGCATGGAGAGATTGTGGCAGGTGGTCAATGATCATGGACATCTATGACATACTTTAGTATGGACTATCTTGGTGACAGTTGGTCACTTAGATGAGACATGGTGGAAATGAGTCCTACATATGTTGCAGGGATGTTTGTCATATGTGGAGGAGTTGACATCATGGATTGATGCTTGGGGATGTTGTCGAGGACGACAACGACTTCAGGTGGAGGAGGATGTAATGCCTTAAGGCATTTGCGACGGGCGGGCGCCGGGCGCCCAGGCGCGCGCACACTCCGGGCGGGCGTGCACGACCGCACGAGGGCGACTGCGCACAAAATGCAACGTTACGTTGAACAGAAATGCGACGTTACCGAACAACATGCGAGCAAATGACACTTATGCGACTAAGTGTTTGGGCGTTTGGAGGAGGCTTGCACTATGGCGAGGCTGACATACGTTGAAGACGTTTGGGGCTCGTTTATGACGGATTTGGGGGTCGGCCAAGGGGCTACCACCCACAACATAGCCCACGTTGGATGCATATAAGTGTATGAGCATGGAGCTCATTTGAACCAACGAACATTCACTCACATCTTCGCAAGGACAAGAGGACAAGTGCGCAGTTAAGAGGAGAGATGCGCATATCTCATGTGCTCTGCTCTTGGAGGGTTGTACGCTTGGTGGAAGTCTTGGAATTAAGTCGAAGGTTGGGCAAGGTGTGCCCGGGTGTATGAACGGTGTGCAGATTTTGCGTTGGACTTGGTAAGGGTGTTAGGTGGCTCGGGTGAGCACCGCCCTTCGTGCAAGAGGTGCACAAGATTGTTGTAAAGGTGGGTTTTCCTCTCTTTGTAATATTCGGTTAAGTGTGAGACTTGGTTCGGCTAGACACACTTGTATATTGTAAAACTGATATTCTTAATAAATTGTAGGGCAGACTCACGTTACGGGGAGTTGCCCCTCCCCTTTATACTTGTTGCAATGTTGATGTTCTGTTATAATTGCTATGGATAATGAATGAGTATGGGCTTCATTAAGTATAAAGGACAATTGCATTTTATACTTGGTTGAGAATCACAAACTAAGTAGGAGAAAGTGAATTTAGGCGTAGTCCATGTGCACTAGTATTGTTAAAAAGAAAGTGTTCGGTGGTGCTGCACCTCGCCGGCACGGTTGAAATACCACCGTAGGCTTGGGGGCATGACACTCTTGGTCCTGCCACTGTCATTTCCCATACCCTTCAAAATATGTTTCCTGGGTGGTTATTTATTGGATTGGATGCACATGGAAGATCTAGGGGTATTGCCTTGGGTTACAACTCCCGTTCTATTAAGCTGCTCAATTGTTGGGGAGGGGCTAGCCATATTGGTGTTGACATTCATTCGGCGGACCTGGGAATGAATTTCAAGATTTTCAATATATATGGACCTTGTCAAAACAGAGCTGATTTCTGGGAAACCTCCTAGATTCGGACCTGTTTTTGGTAGACCATCTGATTCTTAGAGGGGATATCTTTTTCCATTGATCATGCCGAGTCTTGGGGACATAGAGCACAAAGGGACTTTCTATCTGATTATTTCTCTTGCATCTTGGATTCACACCAGTTGATTGATATCCCTTCAGCTAAATTAATAGCGACCTGGAGGAATAACAAGACAGGGGAACATGGCCTGGCTCGCAGACTTGATTGCTTCTTGGTCAAAGAGAAGATACTTGATCTAGGTTTTCACATCAGACAATGGGTTGGATCTAGGGGGATCTCCGATCATCTTCCCATCTATATGGATATTGAAGGGGGTAGAACAAAGCCCAAGGGACCTTTTAAATTCTGCTCTGCCTAGCTCAGGGAAGACTCTTATATTAATATGGTCTCTAAATACTGGCAAGCAAACCCTCCTAGGGTTGGGGGTGATATTGCAAAAGGTTTTATTCAAAATTTATAGAGTTGAAGAAAATGTCCAAACAATGTGCTCACAACAAAAGGACCCTAGATGAACACTCCCTGCGACAGATAGAATCTGAGTTATTTGTCTTTGAAAATGATCAGGGAGGATTGTTCACTTCTATTGAACACAAGGAAAAGATCACATGCTTATACTCTGCTAGAGGGAAAATCCTTTAAGGATCGTGAAGAAGTATGGCGCATAAGAAGTAGGGAAATATGGATGAAGGATGGGGATGCAAATACCAAATTCTATCATAAGTTCACCAATGGAAGGAAGGTGATTAATATTATTTGGCAGCTTCAGAATGAACAAGGACATGTTGTCAACACATTTCAACAACTGGCTGAGCTGGAAGCCTCTCATTTCAAACGAATTTACAGTGCCCCGCGAGAAGCAAATCTGGCAAACATCATTAGAGTGGCACAACTTTTTCTGAGGTTCGTAGATCAAGAGGAGGAAGGGGACATGACCAAAGCAGTTAGTCTGGAAGAGTTGGAGGCCACCTTGAAGTGGTTTAAAAAAGACAAAAGCCCACGACCTAATGGATGGTCAATTGAGTTCTACTTGGATTTTTTTGACATCATAGGTGAAGATCTGCTAAAAATTGTTGAGGATACTAGAATCAACGGAAATATAGTAGCATCCATCACTTCTACCTTCATAGCGCTCATCCCAAAAACTGATAACCTAGTCTCCTATGAAGAATATCACCCTATCTCACTCTGTAACTGCATTTACAAGATTATTGCAAAGATCATTGCCTACCGGATGCAACCCATTCTATCCAACCACATCTCACAGGAAAAATTCGCCTTCCTACAAGATCGACAGATTCATGAGGCGGTGGGCACTGCACAGGAAGTATTGCATACTCTACATATCAGGAGATGCAAAGGTATGATTCTGAAAGTTGATTTAACCAAGGCTTTTGACAGAGTTAATTGGTTATACATTAGAATGCTTTTAACCCATATGGGTTTTCCATTCATATTCATCAAATGGATTATGAGCTGTATAACTAACATTCCCTTCAGCATTCTGGTTAATGGAAGTGCATCCCCCTTTTTCTTCTCTAAAAGAGGTTTGTGGCAGGGATGTCTGATGTCACCATTACTCTTCCTTCTTGTGATGGAGGGCCTCAACAGACTCATAGAGGATAAACATAGAAGAGGCAGATTACAGGGCATAAAGATATTAGACGGTTGTATGCTAACACATCTAATTTTTGTGGATGATGTCCTGATATTTCTCAATGGTAGCATTGGTGATCTTACCATCATCAAAGTCTCTTTCTCCCTATTTCAAATGGCTACTGGTATGTTGATAAATGATACAAAATTTACATTGACAACAGCTGAATGCACACCACACGAGATCCTTTTTGCACTCCAATGCTTCCCATTTACTCAACTGAGCCTGGCAAAAGGTCTCAAATATCTGGGTTATAAGTTAAAGCCCTTGGGCTACAAGATCACCGACTGGACTTGGCTCATCTCAAATATGGAAAAAAGACTCAATATTTGGTACCTCAAATATCTATCTCGTTCTGGTCAACTCACCCTCATCAAGAGTGTCTTAGAAGCCATACCTCTTTATTAGATGTCTCTGGCATGGATTCCCCAGGGTTATCCTCACCAGGATACAATCCCTCTGCTGCAGATTTCTCTGGAAGGGTAGCTTGCAAGGCAAGACTTTTTCTTGGGTCAATTGGGATGCCCTTAATTTATGAAAGAAGTGGGGGGGATGGGGCTTAAAAAAACTTGAGGACTTCTCATCTGCTCTAGCTGCTAAGCTTGGTTGGCACCTTGTATCAGCTGACAACCTTTGGTTGAAGGTTACTGTTGCAAAATATATCGCCTCGATGCATATTATGGATTGGATTAGGCAACCACATAGATGTAGATCTGGGATTTCTATTATCTGGAAGGTGGTTATTAAGGCATTGAATCCTATCAGAGCGGGTATTACTTGGAGAATCCACTCAGGAAATAAAGTGTGCATTGGTATTGATCCATGGATTGGCTGCGGGAACATGCATAGACTACCTAATGAGCTCATTCATCACCTTCAAAATCACAATTCTACTCATATAGCTCATATTGCAGATGATGATAATACCACTTTCCTGCAACAGGCCTGGAAAACTGCACTTCATCTACATATCCCTCCTCAATGGGTTCAGCTATGGGAGGATTATACTCAGGTACTTACGGATGCTCACATTCGCGTCATCGAAGGCAATGATGAGGTAATTTGGGCCCTATCTAAATCTGGGAAATACTCCCCCAAAGATGGTTACTTGGCCCTGACAGAAGCTAGAAGACTTCAGATAATTACAGATTGGTGGAGGCATCTCTGGAAGCTTAAGCCCCCCCCAGGTCTCGGATGCTAATGTGGACAATCTTGCAGAACAAAATACCTATAGGTGATAACCTCCTCAAGCGAGCACATTATGGCCCTCATTGGTGTTACCTTTGCAGAAGTGATAATGAATCCATTCAACACCTGTTCCTTGACTGCATAGAAGCCTGGAAATTGTGGGATATTATTATTCCTGCTATTGCTCCCTCGAGTATATGGGTTGGCATAACTATTATTGAGGCTTGGCAGACCTGGTATACCTCCACTTCTACTCCTAAGCAATGCAATATGCCCCTTTTGATATGCTGGGCTATTTGGATCGCTCGAAATCACTTAATTTTCTAGAATTCACCATCTCGCTGGTCTATTACTGTTTCCAAGGTTTTGGCTGACTACACCCTCATCTCAGATGACCCACCCCCACAGAGGCCCAAGAATATTATACCTGAACATATTGATCATAGCAAGCCATGGGCTTATTTCGACAGGGCCGCACAGGAGACTGGGTGCGGTGGGGGAGCTATTCTACATATCAACCATCATCATTCTTACATCATGCTCATGGGTTTCAGAAGGGGCACTAATAATTTTGTAGAACTACTAGCTACAAACATCTCATACAATTTGCTTTGGAGAAAAATTGCAGAGACATACAATTATTTGGGGACTCCAAAATCATTTGTGACTGGCTGAATAGAACATCTAGATGCTCTACTCTTTCTTTGAGTCATATTTTGGATGAAACTCTGAGATTGATTTCATCATTTGACTCCTTTACATGTAAACACATTTTCAGGGAGCGGAACGGGGTTGTTAACAGCCTATCTAAAGAAGCTGCGATCGGGAAGTCGGGCATCTAGATGATCCAGGAACTGCGCGATCGAGATCACTATCAATACTACCACCGACCATATATGGATATAATTGCATAATTTTCTGTTGGCATATGCACTTTATTATCTTGTGTATATATTTACCACATGAAGGACTTCTCAATTTTTATATATTGTAGTTTTTACAGTTTTATATATATTGTTGCCTCCCTGCGTGGATCAAGGCAACAATTTTTTGATCACTGTTGATGATGACAGTCATGTCCTCGATATGATCTGAATATTCATTTATGCATCTACAAAATGTAATTTCCTTTTATTTTTGAAATTATGATTTTTCCCAAGGGGAAAAAACAATATGAATATATTGATACAAACAATAATTCAAATTTTAAATATTTTTATAGTATAAATTTAATATTAGCTTTTTTAAGCATGACCTCTTTATAAAGTAAAAATGTATATTCATCTTCATAAGAAAAATCTATTTCTTTAAGTATTTATTCGTTAATAATAGGACCATAAGAATTAAATTAACCATGAACAATCTCTACCTGCCAATGACCAATATGTCAAGTATAAGTGTTTAGTGTTTAGGTTATTGGATAGAGAAAATAGATAACAAATTTTGATATTCAAGGCTACAGAACGTCATATAAACAACGGTAATTCAAAAGTTTTGTGGGAGCATGTTTACAATTAAGTAGATAAATTTGCATTTACTCAAACAATATGATATGAGGAAGATCATCAAATCCTTTCTCAAATGGGAGGATGAATGGATAAGATCATCAAATTTATGAAAAATCAATGAGAAGAAAACATTTGCGGCTCCATCCATAGAGTGTCCAAATGATATTTGATAATAAGTGCCATGAAAAACAAGATTTAGTAAATTGTCCATAAATCAAAATTTTCTTTTATATTAAATATTACTAAGAAAATAAACCATAATAATTAATTTTATATAAATTATTTAATAATATATTATAAAGTTAAGTGTTTAAAATTTTCATTTGAAAAATATATTATATAGTATAATGTGTAGTTTATATATTAATGTAAAAGGTTAATAAAATAAAATATTATTTTTTAAAATAATTTATTTTTCTAATTTTCTACTACAAATTCAAAATTGTTGATAATATTTGAATTTCCTTTATATAAAATTATTGTTTATTTAATCAAATTATTTCAAGAAAATGTACCATAATATTTAAAAAAAAAAGTGAAATTCTTTTATTCATTAATAATGTAAAAAAAATTAAAAAATAACATACATATATATATATAATATTTTGTAATATATCTAACTCCTCTCCATTTATTCTTTATCTTGTAATAGCAAGAACCCCTTAACTCTAATTTTTTTTTTTGTAAAATATTATCAACAATATTAGAAGTAGGTTTATTAGAAATTAACCTACCTTTAAAAAGGTTTTATTGTCCATTGTTCTCTTTACCACTTTTTCCAAAAGGTGTTCATGTTTGTTAGCTACTATCATCTCTTCCACAATGTCTTCACTAGAAATAAACTCCTTAGGGCACATTCTTCTAAAGTGACCATACATATGGCATATGGAGCACCTAAAATAAGACATATTCCATCAACTAGTAAATCCAACATCCATCCAATATTATTACTTATCATAGCTAAAATCCTCTTTTTACCCAACCACAGAGAAAAAGGACAATGGATTATGGATAACATGAGAATAGTTTATCCATAATGTGTATGTGCTTTTTGAACAAATGAAAATATGCATAATTTAGTTATAGCTAGAAATGACAATGCTTGATATGTGTTTTTGAGATGTAATTGACAATGTGGAGTAAATCCATACTAGGTCCAAAATTTTAACTATCCTAATGCATGTAAAACCTAAGCTGTCAATGAAGTAATTAGTGCTAATAATGGTGAGGAAGTTAATGACAATAAATATAGTTTCATGGGAGCATTGGAGGTATGTCTTACTAAGAAAATATCTATTGTTTATTTTCCCTTGGATAACAAATCAATATGTAGTGAATTTTAGAAACATTGTCTTCATGTACTTGCACCTACTATGTCATATGTCAAAGGCAAACGTTATAAGAACTTAAAATCTATTGGAATATTTGGTTGACATGAAATTTCATTAGTTTTGCAATACGTTTATTTCAAAATTTTACATATATTTACATATTTATGCTCTATGAATAAAATGCATTATTTAGAAATGGAAAAAAGTGTCAAACTAGATTTCATCACTTCTTTCGATTGTGTTTACATGGAATTCAATACTTTGGTTGATAAATTATTAAAAAATGGACTCTAAAGTTTAGGAAGGCTAGATGATTCTACTTGAGTTTAGAAATGATTTTCTTGTCAACATTCTTTAGTCAATTTAAAATTTCTATATATATGTTATTTTTCCTTGATTAATTTATATGTATTAGTTTTGTTTTCAATTCTAAAGATCTACGATGGAAGTTTGTTGCTTCTATTCCTCTATACTAGTCTTGCTTCTATTCTTTAACTCTATTCTTGTATACATATCCCTATATTAGTCTTAATTTTAAATCATGAGAGACTAGCAAAGCTACCTCACCAGCTCAATTTAGTTTGAAGTGTCAATTCTTTATTATATCCCTTTATCAACTTAGCATTATATTTTCTCAAATGTTCCATTTCTAATGTTTATATATTATAGTTAAAGTTAGATCTTTATGTACAAAGTAATTAAACTTGCCCACTAAATGTAATTTTAAGTGTTGGCACTTTCATATATGATTTCACTTGACTTAACATTCTACATTTTCATTTCTATTTATAAATTTTCCATGTTATACTTAGTATTAGATTGCAAAAACCTAACATCTTTATGTATTACATAATTACATGTTTTTTATATTATTTGAATCAACTCATAATTTTTCTACTCTGCCCATCATACAATCAATCCTCTTCCAACTAAATTTATGTAGAGCCTTCTCCCATGCCGCTCCCATCGGAAAGTCATCGAAGTGTGGGGAGATCAATGGCACATGGTCGAGCTCATCAAAGTTCACATAGCTCAACTAGATGCCACGTTTCACTAGTAGATCCCAGCTCTGATGCCACTAGGAGTATCAGAGGCAGTGTATTTGTCTATGTTGATGACAATGCACAGAGTCTAGCTTCCCCTGACATAAATACATCCCTTGCATTTTTTAATCCTCTTTAACTTGTGTGCTTCTCTTTAATTTTTATTAATGTTTAAATTGTCTTCAATTTATGTGTTTGGATTTAATGTATATATTATTATGTTTAGTGTGTTATATATGTTAATTTATGTTTATGACTTGCAGAGCTTGACCAGAGCAAAGCTAAGCGTGAAAATTCAACTTTGATCACTCTGTGGGACAACACCACAACCATTATCACACTCAATAATGTTAGGGCCTAACATGCCTTGATTATACGGTAGTTGTTTACACTATTTGTTGGCTCATTGACTAGACGTAGACTTACTCTGATGTTGGAGAGCATCAATAAGATGATCTAGGCCTACTAGAGGGTAGGCCCACAAAGCGACCTCCTACATGCCATGTAAAGGACTAGGAGGCAGGATGTTAGAGGAAAAAATGATTGTGAGGTGGTGAAAGCCACCATTGATGCACATGGGGAGTTGTTTGATGTCCTTTTAAGCTATGCTAGACACCATGGTCTAATTCCATTCAAATATTTTAGGAATGTTGATGTGGCTCCTTTTGTTTATGATCGTTTTGTTGGAGCTTGCGACCAATTTTCCAACCATGACTAGGTCCCCATTTACTTTGCCCAACATTTATGAGGATTTCACGCTGCATATGAGGCCGGATTACACTAGCAGGGGACGTAACTATGATTGTCCTGAGGCTCATAGGGACCCTGTGTATGTACCACCACCTTCGAGATTGGTGCCAACACAAACATGATATTTTTGACTAAACTAGAGGTTAAGACCAGGGATACCATTGCAGAGAGCATGTGTATCACATTGGTTAGTGTGCAGGTCGCATCGCCTGTAGAGATGAGCAGACCACCATTGTTGCCTTGTGATCCGCTAGTTATATTTGTTGTTGATGAAGTGCTTGAGGCTCTACCTCATGACTAACTTTTGGCATATACATATGCGTCATGATGTCATCCATGAGACTTGGAGGATGTACAACCAACATCACACAATTGAGGTACATATATACATTGGTTTTGACTCTTATCATCAAATTATACATTATTTATATTAATAAGCGTATCAGATTTGCATTTATACTAATAACTTTATGATAACATGTAGACACAAGGCTATATGGATGAGATTATGAAGTTATCCAAGGTATCAATTGATCCTCTAGAGCAACCTCCATCAATGCGTGTTTCCATGGAGTCTTTGACACCTCCACTTCCACGTCATCACACTCTTATGGAGGAGAGTCACTATATAGAGCCACATCTACTAGCACTTAAAGTAAACTTTTTTACTCCTAAGATTTCATTTATTTATTTATTTTTTACATTACATGCATGTTAATTACTTCATAGACTATTAAACAATTATCTTTGCATTTTGTACACAGGCCCAAATGCAGAGTGGTGTCCAAGCCATAACAATGTGGTTGCTTGAGTGGGATGCTGGTTATGGAGGCGATCTTGATGCAAGCTCTTTGCAGAGTGGTGTCTAAGCCATAGAAATGGTCATACGTTTGAATGACCTACTTAACGCAGTTGAATCCCAAAAATGATATCTAATGTGGTTTCTGGAATGGGATGCTAGTTACGGAGGTGATCTCGATGCAAGCTCTCTGATGCAGGGCCACATCATTGAGTTATAGGCACATGAACACCAAACACCAAACACCAAACTCAGATTGATCAGGTCACTATCACACACATCTTTCATTTGGAGTCAAGTTAGACCCCCACCCCACACATCTTTCATTTGGATTCAAGTTAGGTTAGCAAATTCATATGTAATTAAACCTGGAAAATCCATTTATTTCTATATTTTTTATTTTATAAATAATGATAATTAATTTGAAGTTGAATTTTTTTTATTGTAGTATTAGGATTTTTTTATTTTTATTTTTTTTATTTTTCATACCAATAGTCACATAGACATAGAGGAACTAAGACCATATACATCATATATTTTCCAGCCCATTTACATGTGTACTATACTATGTATATTTTCATGTGGACAATGTAAGAATGAATGAACATCATTTTAGCATTTTTCATATGGACAGTTTATGGATACATTCATTATTTATAGATATTTATTAGTTATTGTTTGTGGATGTTCATTAAATTTGAGTTTATAGATGTTAATTATTTTGCTAGTTTAAATAAATTTCTACAATAGTTGTTATTAAAAAATATAATGATAATTTAAAATTGAGTAAAAGACTAACATTTATAATTTAAATATAATTCTACTTTAAATTTAATAATCTTATCATCTATAATTTATGGATATTTTTCAATTATATATTAGACTAAAATTATCTCTCCATAGTATTGAAAATAAAAAACTATAACAAATTCATACTTAATAAACTCAAAAAGAAAATCATTATGTAATCACCATCAAACTATGAACATGGAATTTACCAGATTTAAGAAATAAAACATTAGGTACTCACAATCAAGCCATGATTATGGAATCTACAATATGATAACAACAGTTGTGAGGAGCGGGCTGCAAACCTTTAATGAATTCTTTGCCTATCCGTAATGCAAATTGTAAATTAAATGTTGGGGACGTACATTAATCTTTAAAATCAATATTTTGCTCAATTTAGATATAGAAACAAAGCGACTTAAATATGTCACTATAGCATATTTAATGTCTTTGACATGAGATTTTATAACCCCATATAACATGCCGCGCGGTGCAAAAAAATGCGCACCACCCGTTATACAAGATTATAAAACCCCATGTCAGGAGGCATTAAATATACTATAATCACATATTTAAAAACGGCCACATAGAAACAATGTCACTGATCAGATGGTCACTGATCAGATGCATGTACGGGACCTTGCACATCGCTTGATGGTGACCTGGCCGAACTATGTGATTGCGACAATTAAATCCTTTGCATGTACGGGACCTTACAGATCATTTGATGGCGAGCTGGCCGAATTTTGTGATTCCGACCGTTAAAACCTTTGCACACACCCACATCGATTTTTTCATAAATGCAATTCCGGTTACCAAGGCAGGCTCGCTGATTCCAACGTTCCCACTTGGAATTGCCATAAATGCAAATAAGTTGAAGGACACCCGTATTTTGAGTTGAAATACACCCATGATCTCTAAGGATTACGCTAATAAATATGGCCGTAGATTATCGTGTGGAGCACGTCCATACTTGCACGGTTTCATAATAAGATTATCGTGATTCGTGTGGAGTTGGATGAAATTCAAAGTTTTTTTTTTGGTTTTTAAATGTTTCTTGGTTAATAAAAGAATCGTATATTATGCTATAAATTTATTATAAATGTTATTTTAACTTTTTAATATATATATATGTAATTCGGATTTATTATAATTTCAGATCTAACAAATATGAAGAAGGGTTAAATTTCTAGGTTCAAATTTTATTTATAAAAAAAGGTTTGTGCTTTGAGAGGTTTGTGGCTTGAGAGTTTTGTTATAGAAATTTTACAACAATAAAAACAACAAATTACAAAAATTCAAGTTGAATGTGCAACATTAAAACAAACCATTGTTGATTTGTTTAATATCTATTAAGTCATTTCCAAACAAACACATTGTAACAATACAACAACAACCTTGACAAGAAGAAATGTTTCACGTGGATAAAAAGCTCTATAACTAACTAAATGTAATAAGAAGAAGCTCATAAATAGTAACTCTAGTGCAATAATGTTTCATGTTTTTTTATAATCTATGTATTACAAATTTTCACTCTCACCTAATGCCTCTAGGTCTTGATCCGTTAAACACATATTTTTAAGGATTCAAATATTATGTGTGGTTGTAGTATTAGGCGAATATTCTAGTATGAAAAGTAAAAAATGGAGAATGAAGGGGAATATTGAGTAAAAAAACATGTAATTTACTATTAAATTGATATTTTTTTGGGCTAATATTATCCATTTAATCATATATATGTAACAAATAAGCCAATTTTTAACCAAATAAGCGTACATATTTTTCATAAAATGCCTAAAAAATAGCCAATTAGCAAAATTTCGACCCTAAAATTTTTGGCAAGGGCTAACCAGCCTGCCATAGGGCATTAAATGCCCTGGTACATGCAGGCTATATAACAAAATAACACACTGCCTTTATTTTTAATTTATGTAGTCACTGAGACTGTGTGTTATTTTGTTATATACCCTGCATGTACCAGGGCATTTAATGCCCTATGGCAGGCTGGTTAGCCCTTGCCAAATTTTTTCATGTCGTTATCTTTCTGTGTGGTTTTCCCACTAAGTCAGGGCCCCCTAATTTTATAAAAGTAAATGTAATTTTCTATTCTTCCTTTATGTGGTCAACACTAAAATAAACCTTTGACTACTACAACCAGTGATTTAACTTCAAAGCATCAATCTCACCTTAATTGGCTTGATGTTGACTTTTATTTCCATCTTGAACAAGGACTATGAATGGTTTAAGGCACTTGAACTAAGTTGTTGCTTTTTGGGTTCTTTCCTAAACTCCATCCCTAGTTCTTACTAATCACCTGATTTCCCCTTTACTCTAAACTTTGAGTTGGAGCATCCTTCTTCTCTAATTCCCAACTTGTTTTCTAGAGTTGCCATAAGGAGATGCATGTTATGATTGATTTATGTGACTGGATCTTCAAGCATTGAGAATCTCTCCTCTGCCAAATAACTAGGGTTCTTAATAAATTCGTTAAACATGGCTAGTGTGGCTAGTGTGTTATCACTTTCTGTTTTTTGATTTGGATCCCCTGCAATTTCCAACATAATACCCAAAGACACCTACTATTATACCAATATGACCTGTAAACTATCATGGATATTCCACTAGATAGTTTTTTATAACATATTTAATAAAATATATTTGAAAATCCTAAATTTATATCATGAAGCTTACTTTTTCCTCAGATTTATGGTTTCATTAATTATTGTGAACATATGCTTATATATGCAATAAGATAAAATATGGAAAATAAAGAACAACAAAATAAAACGCACAAACAACAATAAACACAAGATATGGTGTTGAAAACCTTTACGAGAGAAAACCCAGCTAAAAGGTGAAGCTTCTCTGCACTCTCTTTATTTGAATGGAAATTGATGCAAGTAGAAAGGAGTGAGACTTGTGGCCCATGGGATGCTACAATACGCAAACCCTTTGTATCCTATCTCTCACTCTCTCCACTATTTTTCTCATATATGAAACAAATTACATTCCAATAGAATGAAACCCCTTTTCCTCTGAGTGACACAATTATAACATAACTTGATAGCCTAATAGTGGTTAAGTTTGACTCTTTCAACTTTTAACTAGAGTTAAAATATAGGATTCTAGAGATTTCTTCATCATAACCATGTCGGTAGCCCCATTTTCCATGAAAAATGGGGGCTAAAATGGCAAACTCTCAAATCATGGTGATCAAAATATGAAGGCCAACTTTTAAGTGGCATAACTTTTGCATACAGACTCCATTTTAGGTCTTTTTGTGCCATTGGAAAGGTATCTATATGTCGAATAGCACTAGGGGATATACGCTTGAGCAACAAAGTTCTACCCACCAAAAATATTGTTTAATGCCTCAAATTACTTCTGAAATGTTTCAAATCCCAATTCACCAAACTTTAACTTGCTAATAAAAATGCTCCTATGAGCTAATTCATCTAATGTTTCCACTTTGAAAGGATCAAGATGGATGAAATATAATATATTGATCCAAACCAGATCAAGTATTGGTCTCAACCTAGTTTATTGGGTTGGGAAGTTTAATATCTGCCATTGTTTCTATATTCTATGACTCTGCTCTTTATTGCCTTATTGTGTCAAGCTTTTATCAATTTTCCCTGGTCTGTCTGGATGGGTTGCTTTTTCTCTAGATCAACAAAGCAATTTGTTTTCTTTGTGAAAGTCTTCTCCTCTCCAAAGTCTACTAGCTCCTTTTCTCTCCACCTTATTTGGTCCAATTGTCATAGTTCTCCTCATCCTTGGTTTTGGATACCTGCACTCTCCCCCCAACAAGATGGGCTCTTTTTATTGCTTGCTATGCGTTTCTTTTCCCTTGGTCATATCGATGTCACCTCTCACCATGTCCAAGGTATGGCGCCTTGTTATCCATAGGGGAGGGAGACAAAACTATATCCCCTCCAACTCTAGGTCTTAGCATGTCATGAAGTTGTCAAAACCCATATATTTTCACTCAGTTCCACCGTCCATCAGAGTTGAAAGTCAAGTAGCTTAACAAGAGGCTAGGCTAGAACACAAATTCATTACTAATGCAAATGTGGAGGCTGAGTTGTGTGGTTGGATCCCAGATACCAAAAGCACCACAACTTGGAAACACTAGATATATGTAAATATCAACAACTTGTGCTAATTAAAAACGATAATGGGGAAAATCTTGGTGAAACACTTAGAGACTAATTAGGAAATTATATTATCTATAGGTGAACTGCAAAGACAAACTAACAAGATCAACGGGAGACACTCCTCCTTGGAAAAGAAGATTATTGATATGGAGTTCACCACTTCAAAAGAAAAAGATGTCCATATATAATTCAAGTGGACTCATTATCCAAATAGATGATATTTTATTGTATTTTTGTGATGTTTTCTATTAATAGCAAGGATGCAAACTCAATTATGTAAGTCACTGCTAACACCATTAGGAAAGTAGATATGTGTGTTGTATTATCAAGATAGTTTTATTTTTAAGTTCACCTAGTATATTATGTCAAAAAATATCTTGTATTACTACTAATATGCTTTCCTTGATAGCAAACCATTAATAATAATTATTTTTGCATGTATAACAATTTGCTAAACAAATGATTTTATTGACAAATGAAATATTACTTTTATTGTAATATTAATTAATTATTCTAAAAATTAATTATAAAAATAACAATTTTTAATTAAAAAAAATTTAATTTACCCTTTCTTCAAAAAAATCCAATACTTGATCTAAGTGATAATTGATATTGCATGATATTAATAAATTAAATAAATCTTGATCTAAGTGATAATTGATGCTGCATGATATAATAAATTAAATAAAGATGGAAATATTTATAACATAACTAAAATATTATTTTATTTAATTAATTTATATATATTTAAGTGTTTTTTTATACTTGATCTATAGTGATAATTGATATTGCATGAATATATATAAATTAATAAATTCTTGATCTTAGTGGATAATTGATGCTGCATGATATAATAAATTAAATAAAGATGGAAATATTTATAACATAAATTAAATATTATTTTAATTTTAATTAATATATATATAATTAAGTGTTTTTTTATTTTAAGTATGGAATGTATTAATGGAGTTGCAGTAACCAATAAAGATGGTAACTGATGTATTATTTCCTTGACCGTTTTGTGGAAACCTATCATAGAGTGAAGAAATGCATGAAAGGATAAATGACAACAATAGGGAAGCAATAACATCAAAGCAAAATGGTAGAGATGCATTTTTCCTTTAGAAAAAAACAACAATATGGTAGAGAAGCTATAACATCAAAGCAAAGATGGTAGAGATGCATTTTTCCTTCAGAAAAAAACAACAATATAGGGAGTTATAATAGCAATGAATTAAGATTGTAGAGGATGGTTTGTACCTCGAGGAAGAGTTCTTGACCCTACTAAAACCAAAATATCCATTTAAGAAAAAATCATAAGTGGAGGAGCGAAGCGAGGAGGGTGTCGAATAAACACAAAATGCATTTTACTCTTAATATATTTTAAGCAATTTTTTATTTTAAAATAGTTTGTGAAGTGTTTTTCATTCACTTGCTTGCAAATACTTAGTCTTGAGAACATATTTTTATGCTTAACACCATTATTCCTTAAAGTTGTCTAAAGTTGACTCTTAACATCTAATTATATAAAGCATTATCTAAATATGGAATTGTATAATTTATTCTCATTTACATAAACTAGTCAAGAGGTAATAATACATTAATTAAAGTTTATAAAAGTTTTTATTGAAAGGTAAATATTTTAAATCTTTAGACTTTTATATAATACTAAGAAATAAAAGAAATATGATTGAAACCTTTTTCTTATTTATCCTTGTATCAAATGATTCTATTCTTCATTTTCCATGTGGCTATTTGATCGTTAACTTGTTAACAAAAATTTATTAAAAAAAATTGGTAAGAAAAATATAATTGATAAATTAAGTATTATTTTTTCTCTTACGGGGGAATGGAAGTGGAAAAATGTGTTATTGTGCAATTTTTTGGGGATGGAAAGGAATCTCACATTGTTCCTATTTTATCAATTCCATTTTCATCAATTTAACCATGTTTTTGTTAACACATGTTACATTCCTTCCTCACTAATTTTATGTTAGCAAGTCATAATTCTTCTCTCATGTTCATGATTTTTTTAAGTAGTGAGTTGTCAAGTTGTTAAGATAGTGTACTATCCTTTATCTCACGAGTACATATAGTCTACGACATTATTTTTTACTATTATCTTATGTTACCAATTATCTTGTGTGTTAATAGAGTTTAATGAAGAAAAATGATTTGTAAGTAGGGATGAAGGATAATGAATATAGGATGGAAGCGAATGCAACTTCATTTAAGTCTAAAAAGCAAAAATAAAAATAAAAATATGTAAAGTGTGTTGTCAAATGCAAGAGAAGAATAGTTTGCTAAGTAATCTTTTAACCAAATTCAAATGCAAGGCATGACTGAGAATTGAAGTGTTGGAAATATGCGAACAAAATAAAGAAGTAGTTATCTAGTGAGTGGATTGGTTGTTTTGATTAGTTTAGATTATATTAAATAAATTATAGAGCATCATAAAACATCTTATCGTACATATGGTAGCTTGGCCATTTCAATGGTTGGAGTGTCAATTATGTTTATTCTTTACGTAAGTATGTGTGATTGATAATGCTCAAAAGGCCATGTCAACATTTTGGTGCTAGAAGGAGGTCCATTCCCTTGTATGGTTGATAACTTACATGATTTTTCTAGATATCTTGCTCACTTGAAGAATTACAATTCTTACTCCACCTAGCAAATGAAGTGGACTTGCACATACAAGTGCTTGCACTTTGATCCACATTGGTTGGCACTTTCTCCTAAGGGGGTTTATTGTTGTTGCTATTCTTCAATGTATATTTGTAGACTTATTTGTACAACAATGAATTTCTAGAGTGCATCAATGATTTCCCCTTGATAATCATCAAGTTTGTCTATGTTACTAAAAATATTATCTAGTTCTTGTAGGATTTCTCACTGACTTCACTAAACAGTGTAGTGTTACCTAAGTTGAGGACTGAGGCAATTTCTAATACCTCACTCACATGAAAGGCTAGTTAGATGTTGAATTACCTAACAACTACAACACTAACTAGGCTTCTAGTGTATATGTATGCTATATAATTTTTTTTTTAAAGCTACTTGGATTGTTGCATTTCTTAGTGTAACCATCACAACAAAATGTCTTTTTCTATTCATTTATGAGATATATGGGTTGCATTAACACTAGGGTTTGAACTATGCTCATCTTATATACCTCATAATCCTATAAAGGGCGATTCAACCTAATTGCTTCTTTTAGTGTTTTGTTTGTTTGCTACAAGGTTCACAATGTCTCTAATTAGACCCTCATCCAATTAGGTCAAGTTTTCCTCATTTTAATCATAAGTAGAGGAACAACCCCAAGAGAGAAGCATCCCATTTTCCATCGAGAAGATCTAATTTTCCACCCCACCTAAAAAACCATAGCAATCCACCATGAGAAAAACCTTAATTGTTGTTGCTTTGAAGAGATCTACAAAAAACTCACAGGGCCATTTTTATTGGAGGGTCCTAGTGGTGAATTTTTCATCCATTTTGAAGCTTTCAAAGCGAAAACAATTAAGGAATCAACTCATAGGGCCATTTTTACTGGAGGGTCATAGTATGGTGAATTGAAGTTTAAAACCTTTGAGAGACAGTTTGAGGAATTTAATGAAGCTTTTTGGGGTCTAAAAACTCTTTCTTGAGCCAGACCACTTGCAATGTTATTCTATGCTCAAATAACTTTACAATAGTGCATAAAATACCTCAAATGAAGTTAGTATGCAAAAGTTATGCCACTTGCAATTGACCTTATATCAAGCAGATAAACATAGAAGATGGATCTTGAGCTGAAAATTTTTGAAAAAGATAACAAAGCCATAATTGATGTGATTCTTAGAATTTCAAACATTTTTCCTAGTTTGTTGACCAAGAAGATAATAAGCAATTCTAGAAAGAAGAATCGCTTAGAACTCTCCATATATGGGCTACTACCCATATAATGTTTTATCAATTGTTACAAATTCATTAAGTAGATTTACATAGAGTAGTGGAGGAAACTTGGGCTTATGGGGTTTCATGTTTCTCTTTGTGTCAAGGTTTTATATTCACAACCCAAAATCCAGTTCATGGGTGGTTAAGCTTTTATATTTAGGGTGGTTAAGTTTTTATATTTAGGGTTTCGATAGGTTATTTACCTCTAGGACCGACTTGTTGAAAATTTGGTTGAAGATGTTGTAATTGTTTAACTCAAAATACAGATGGTGGCCAATACACCCCATATCGTGGGATTCTATAATGTATATAATTATTGTCATGAATATCCCAAATATTGCATAACTTCCATATTTGTACATTGTGTATGTGTACATAAATATGGATTGACTATTCATGGTTACTTTCGTGTATTCAAATTCTGATTCCCTTTATGACATAAATGGATTACTTCTATTGCAGACTTGTTCACAAGATTCCTCAATTGTCTTTTTTTTTAATGATCACTTTTTAAAGTTAATTTGAATATGGTGTTGTTTAGCTCTCAATGCTATTATCTAGTTGCATGGAAAATTTTCAGTAGAAGTTATGTTTTTTTCCTTTTGTCAGGTTAACCCTTTTCTCGAAATAATTTAGTTGTGTAAATTTCAGAAACTGAAACAATTTTAAACTTTTCATTCTCTAATACAACCATATCAATTCTTAATGGTTTAGTATGAATATACGCAAGTCATGCTTAGAGGTTTACAGGGTAAATTTTTGCACTCATCTTTTACAATAACATGACATAGGGGTTATTAAAGAAGTCTTCTTCTACTTCTTGCAGTTTGGAATTGAGCATGTAGTTTTGTTTCTTCCTTTTTTAATACGATTTGGAGGACTTGATGAGGTATATCACCGGGGCCTTCCATATTCATCTAGATGCATTTGAAGGTGTTCAGGATTGTTACTCATACATGTTGATAGTTTTCAAACTTGTCCATTGTCATCTGGGTAACTAACCTAGCTCATCCCAACAATTAACATAACAATATTACAACACAAAAAACATGAAAATCAAATTTTATCACATAGTACAAAAGAAAATTATTTTGATGCACTACTTATTTGTTTAATCAACTTGCCCTATCACTAAAAATTATAATGAGCAAAAGAATGCTCCACCCAAACAATGAAAATGGGTTCCCTCTACTAGGGCTCTCCCCGAGTCAATTTCACAGCCACAACAATTTTTCTTGATAGAGACCACACTGGGTCTATCATAGAATTCTTGCTGGCAATGTCATTCCTTCCTTAAACAATGTCATATTCTAAGATATTTTAAGCTTAACAACTATTTTATCTTGCTTGGGCCTCCTCTAGCAAGACTCCAAAACCACAAGGTTGCCTCAACTTTTACCCTCTCACGCTCTTCGCCAACCTTTTCCCTAACGGAGATAATCTATCTCTAGGGAATGTAATTTAGATAAGAAACTAACTCTGCTGATATTCCTTCTTGGGCCTTTCCTAATTGCCCTCTAACTGTTTGGAATGTGACATTCATTTTAGCATATTTTCCCATCGCTCACGAAATGCAACATTTTTGTTAATGTCAAACTATAAAAACATTATGTACATCATATATTCATACTTGGGTTGGGCCCATAGTCCATAAAAGTAAATTCAACAGAAAAATAAATAAAATATTTACAATTTACTAGGGGTATTATAGATACAACTTGTCACGCTCCCAAAGCATACATTTGAGTTAAGATGTGTTGGGTCCTCTAGACATGTAGCACTGAGAAGGTTTATCGCAATGGTTGTGACCAAATTATGCCTATGGTTATAATACTTCTTAATTTGTGATATTTATTATCAAAGGTTAGATATTGAAAACGTGTCAACATTGATGAATATTACATCTATTTGTATGACAAAACAACATCAATATGTCGACGATGAAGAATATTGCATTCATTTGCATGTCAAGGTAGCATAATTAAAAATAACAATGTGTTATGCACCATTGGAAAAGAAATTCCAACTATAAGTAGTCAACGCATATATGTAGAAGGTAGGTAGAAAACATGGTTGCCAAAAAAGTATAAATAACTTAAAAAATAATGAAATGAATAAAATTTGAATCTAGAGAAAACTCTACATTGATTTAAAAAATATTACATTAATTTCTATAACAATCTATAAAATTTGAATTTAGAACAAACTCTACATTTACATTAATTTCTATGACAATATAGTGTCAATATATCAACAATGAAAAATATTACATTCATTTATATGATAAGGTAGCATACACAATATTGATATTAGTGTGTTGATGATGGGCATATAAAGTCAATTCCATCCATCTAAATTCACTAGAATGGAGTTTCTTAAAGGAAATTAATATTAGAAAAACATATGGCAAGTAATGGAAGGGAGTGGCATGTAAGTGAGAGGCAGTGGAAGGTTTGATATAATATTAAAATAGTATATCCATATCTCTCTTTCTCTATTTGAAATTTATTTCTTTCAACATCTTTCAAGACATTTTTTCCAACCATAAAGATATTCATCCTTTTGAAAATCCCCTTTCATAACCCCTTTTCGTAATCAAACCATATCCATCCTTTTTGAAAACCATTCCAATTATAATCTTAAAACTTTGTAATCATAAACATATCCATCTTTTTAAAAACCTCCTTCACTTCCTCTTTAAATTTTTCCTCCAGATAAAAACAAAAATTTTAATCCAACATCATAAATACCACGTATTTCAAATAAATAGACATCATAAAAACCTTGTTCTTCAAACATATTGAAAATGTAGAATGCAAAAAAAATATGATTAACATTTACACTTCATACCTCTCTAAATTTTATGGTCAAGTTTAACCTTAATTACTTATAAAATACTTTTATTACTAAATTTATCCTACAAATCATTTCCTCTTTATGTATGATAAGAAATAATTTTTATCCTCGTATATGTATTAAAAAAATCATAATTAAAAAGAGATTTTCATAAAAGAGATTTTCATAATTTCTTTCTACGATTCAAAAACATTACAAATTATAGAAAAATATTAATATTAATGGTCACTTAAACAAATATTTTAAGCAGTTGTTTATAACGCGACTTTTTGAAAGCCTTTCCGGTGGGTTTTTCCGGTCAAAATCCGGTAGCAATTTATTTGAATCGCAAGTTTGATAGCTAGTTTCTGCACAATCAAAGTGTCCCAGGGTTTTTCAGGGTGCTGAATCCAAATATGCAGTTAAAAAACCATTTTAACTGCAATAAATCAGGATTTAACCTCAATTTCTTCCGCCCGATTCCGTCACCGGAATCTCCAAAAAGTCGCATTATAGACAACTCCATATTTTAATACATCTCCTTAATGGGGTGTGCAATGTGACAAGCACGTGGAAGGTGAAAGATAATGAAGTATGGGGCCAGGGTTCAAGTGACTCAAATGGGCGACATGACGTCTGTAGCTAGAAAGGGAGATGGGCACCCCAAATGGCACGGATGAAGTTGAAGTATCGAGAAGGTGTTAAGAGTTTTATATCAAATGTGATTTCTATTTTTGTTCTGCATTTGGATGTTGGGTATGGGAGTGAGGTTTAAAAAAACTCCGACAGCTGAGTGTGCATAAGCCTTGCATTTGGATGTTGGGTATGGGATTGAGGTTTAAAAAAACTCCGACAGCTGAGTGTGTATAAACCTTTCACTTGTGGACGCCTATTGGTTTAGGTGCAACTAGGCCCAGAATTAGTGAGGGACAAAATGGGGCTCTTGTGTGATTGGTGTGGGTGAAAGTTAGAATAGTATGGGATCCATGAGATGGGATTACTACTACGTCTATGCAGGTTTCATTGTTGAAATCATCTTATAGACAATTATGATTTGTTTGAGAGGTAATTCGGTTTTGGGTGTTAGCATTTTGGTTCGTTGTTTCAATTTACGCTCTATTTCTTGTTGGTGGTCTCTAGCTCATTTGAGTTATAGATCCTTGTCAACCAACCTCCCTCGTGGAGTCAGTGACGCTCTGAAGCAATAGGGTTGGAGACCTGGGTGGTTTTTGGGCTTGGTGCATTCAGTGGAAGGTTTCCTCTCAACGAGTTGTGGTGTTGAGACCAATAAGTGGTGGGTGCGACCTATCTATTTATTGCGTGGTTGTTGGGTGGGTGTGGACCCTCTCCTGGGCTGACCTAAAGGGCGGAGTGGGCCATTTGATGCGAACTCGACACAAATTATCATCACGCTGCACCACAGAGGGAGGGCTAGGCGAGGAGTTAGTTGTCACAGTCAGTGTGGGGACCAAGATGAGCGAGAGGAATGTGTAGAGGAGGATGCAGTACCAGAGGAGTAGGTCGCCTACGATCATGCACCGTCGCTAGGGAATGTGGTGCAACTGCCAACGATGGCCTCTATTGCAAACAAGTTGCGCGATATACATGTTAGTTTGGACATTCTTCGTGAGAAAATGTATGATAATAGGAATGAGATTATAGCTTACATAAATGATCTGTAATTTTCATAGGGAGAAACTTTGGAACACCTTACTTCAATTGATTGCAACCAACGAATGTTTAATGAAACGCTGGTTGAAATTGATGTGAGGCTAGCTTATATTGATTATCATGTGCATGAGGGGTGAGGTCCTCCCATTGTCCCTGCAAATGATTAAGCAACAAACCTTCCAATATAATATGGTTGTTGTTGGTTGTTTTTTGTTTTGTCTGCTTTTTGGGTGATAGGTCTAGTATGTTTATGGGCATCATGTAAAAAATGGATTTATGTTTTCAGATTTTTCTCTACGCTCCTGACCACAAATTTGGTCAGAGTGAGGTTGTGAGAGCGGAGAATTTTTGGCATGGATGTAATCAATTCTTGAGAAACTAATATAAGCCTTTGATTGACAAAACAAATATAATTTAATACAACAATATGAATTTATATTGATATAAATATAAAGAACAATTCAACTTGTAAATATTTTCATACTATAAATATATTGATATAAACAATAATTCAAATTTTAAATATTTGTATAGTATAAATTTAATATTAGCTTTTTGAAGAATGACCTCTTTATGAAGTAAAAATGTATATTCATCTTCATAAGCAAAATATCTTTCTTTGGATATTCATAATTTGTTAATAATAAGACCATAAGAATTAAATTAACCATGAACAATCTCTACCTTACAAGGACTAATATGTTAAGTATAAGTGTTTAGTGTTTACGTTCTTGGATAGAATATATATATATATATATATATATATATATTCATGGCTATAGATAGTCATATAAACAATGATAATTCAAAATTTTCGCAGGAGCATGTCTACGATTAAGTAAACAAATTTGCATTTACTCAAACAATATGATATGAGGAAGATCATCAAATCCTTTCTCAAATGGGAGGATGAATGGATAAGATCATCAAATTTATGAAGAAGTAATGAGAAAAAAACATTTGAGGCTCTATACATAGAGTGTCCAAATGATATTGATAACAAGTGCCATGAAAAATAAGATTTAGTAAATTGTCCATAAGTTAAATTTATCTTTTATGTTAAATATCACTATGTAAGAAAATAAATAATAATAATTAATTTTTATATAAATTTTAATAATATATTATAATTTAAGTGTTTAAAAATTTCATTTGAAATATATTACTATATTGTATATATGTGTAGTTATATATTTATGTAAAAGATTAATAAAATAGGATATTGTTTTTTTAAATAATTTATTTTAAATTTATTTTTCTATTTTTTCTAATATCAAATTCAAACTTGTCAATATATTTTAATTTCCTTTATATAAAATTATTGTATTTAATCAAATTATTTCAAGAAAAAGTACCATAATATTTTGAAATTCTTATTCATTTAATAATGTAAAAATATAAAAATAAAAAATATAATTATTATATATATATATATATAATATATATATATATAATATATATATATATATATATAATATTTGTAATATATCTGACTCTTCTCCATTTATTTTTTATCGAAGAACTCCTTAACTCTATTTTGTTTTGTTTGTAAAATATTACCAACAATATTAGAAGTAGGTTTTTTAGAAATTAACCTACCTTTAAAAAGGTTTTATGGTCCATTGTTCCTTTTACCACTTTTTCCAAAAGGTGTTCATGTTTGTTAGCTACTATCCTCTCTTCCACAATGTCTTCACTAGCAAGCAACTCCTTGGGGAACATTCTCCTACGGTGACCATACATATGGCGTATGGAGCACCTAAAATAAACTGACATATTCCATCAATTAATAAATCCAACATCCATCCGATATTATTACTTATCATAGCTAAAATCCTCTTTTTCCCCAACCATAGAGAAAAAGGACAATGCATTATGGATAACATGAGAAAGGTTTATCCATAAAGTGCATGCGTTTTTTGAACAAATAAAAATATGCATAATTTAGCTATAGCTAGAAATGACAATGCTTGATATGTGTTTTTGAGATGACATTGACAATGTGGAGTAAATCCATAATAGGTCCAAAATTTTAACTATCCTAATGCATGTAAAACCTAAGATGGTAATGAGGTAATTAGTGCTAATAATTATGAGGAAATTGATGACAATAAATATGGTTTCATGGGACCATTGGAGGTATGTTTTACTAAGAAAATATCTATTGTTTATTTTCCCTTGGATAACAAATCAATATGTAGTGTGTTTTAGAAACATTGTCTTCATGTACTTGCACCTACTATGTCATAGGTCAAAGTCAAACGTTATAAGAACTTAAAATCTATTGCAGTATTTGGTTGACATGAAAATTTATTAGTTTTGCAATAGGTTTATTTCAAATTTTTACATATATTTACATATTTATGCTCTATGAATAAAATGCATTATTTAGAAATGGGAAAATGTGTCAAACTAGATTTCATCACTTCTTTTTATTGTGTTTACATGGAATTTGATACTTCGAGTGATAAATTATTAAAAAAGGACTCTAAAGTTTAAGAAGGCTAGATGATTCTACTTGAGTTTATAAATGATTTTCTTGTCAACATTCTTTAGTCAATTTAAAATTTCTATTTATATGTTAATTTTTTCCCTAGATTAATTTATATGTATTAGTTTTTTTTTCAATTCTAAAGATCTATGATGAAAGCTTATACGGTTTATATTGCTCTTACATACTTAAAATAAAAGTTTGTTGCTTCTATTCCTCTATACTAGTCTCGCCTTCTATTCCTAGACTCTATTCTTGTATACATATCCCTATATTAGTCTTAATTTTAAATCATGATGGACTAGGAAACCTACCTCACCAACTCAATTTAGTTTGAAGTGTCTATTCTTTATTATATCCCTTCATCAACTTAGCATTATATTTTCTCAAATGTTCCATTTCTAATGTTTCTATGTTATAGTTAAAGTTAGATCTTTATGTACAAAGTAATTAACCTTGCCCATTAAATGTAATTTTAAGTGTTGGCACTTTCATATATGGTTTCATTTGACTTAACATTCTATGTTTTCATTTCTAGCTATAAATTTTCCATGCTATACTTAGTATTAGATTGCAAAAACCTAACATCTTTATGTATTACATGTTTGTTTGTTTGTTTTTTTGTTTTTGTTTTTGTGGTTGTGGTTGTTGTTGTTGTTGTTGTTTTTGAATCAACTTGCTTTGTCCATCTTACAATCAATCCTCTTCCAACTAAATTTATGTAGAACCCTCTCCCATGCCACTCCCATCGGCAAGTCGTCGGAGTGTGGGGTTATCAATGACACATGGTCGAGCTCGTTAAAGATCACATAGCTCAACATATGCCACATTTCACTAGTAGATCCTGGCTCTGACGCCACTAGGAGTGTTAGAGGCAGTGTATCCATGTATGTCAATGATAATGCACAAAGTCTAGCTTCCCATGACATAAATACATCCCCTGCATTTTTAAATCCTCTTTAACTTATGTGTTTGTCTTTAATTTTTATTAATGTTTAAATTGTCTTCAATTTATGTGTTTGAATTTAATGTATATATTATCGTGTTTAGTGAGTTATATAAGTTAAATTATGTTTATGACTTGTAGAGGACTAGGAGGCAAGATGCTAGAGGAAAAAATGATTGGGAGGTGGTGAAATCCGCCATTGATGCACATGGGGAGTTATTTGACATCCCTTTAGGCCGTGTTAGCTATCATAGTCTATTTCCATTCAAATATTTTAGGAATGTTGACGTGGCTCCTTTTGTTTATGATCAATTCATTGGAGCTTGGGCTAGTTTTTCCACCATGACTAGGTCCCCCCTTTACTTTGCCCAACATTTACAAGGATTTCATGTTGCATATGACGCTAGATTACTCTAACAAGGGATGTAACTATGATTGTCCAGGGGCTTATAGGGACCCTGTGCATGTATCACCACCTTCAATATTGGTGCCAACACTGTCTCAAAACGTTGTATTTCTGACTAAACTAGAGGCTCTATCATAACTCAACATTGAGACTAGGGATACCATTACGAAGAGCATGCATACCACATTGGTTAGTGTGCAAGTTGTATTGCGTGGAGAGATGAGCAGACCACCACCATTGCCTTGTGACCCGCCAGTTACATTTGTTGTTGATGAAGTGCTTGAAGCTCTACCTCATGACTAGCTTTTGGCATATGCATGTATGTGTCATGATGTCATCCATGAGACTTTGAGAATATACAACCAACATCACACAATTGAGGTACATATATATGTTTCTTTTAACTCTTATCATCAAATTATACATTATTTATATTAATAGGCGTATCAGGTTTGCATTTATAATAATAATTTTATGATAACATGTAGACACAAGGTTATATGGATGAGATTATGAAGTCATCCAAGGTATCAATTGATTGTCTAGATCAACCTCCATCAATGAGTGTTTCCATGCAATCTTTGACACCTCCACCTCCATGTCATCACACTCTCATGGAGGAGAGTCACTATGTAGAGCCACATGTACCAACGCTTAAAGTAAACTTTTTTACTCCTAAGATTTCATTTTTTTTTCAAGTTACATGCATGCTAATTACTTCATAGATTACTCAAAAATTGTCTTCACCATCGTGTACATAGGTCCAAATGCAGAGTGGTGTCCAAGCCACAACAATGTGGCTGCTTGAGTGGGATGCTGGTTACAGGGGTAATCTCGATGCAAGCTCTTTGATGCAGGGAAAATCATTGAGCTATAAGCACATGAACACCAAACACCAAGCTTAGATTGATCACACCCCATCACACACATCTTTCATTTGGACTTAAGTTAGACCCCATCACACACCTTTCATTTGGACTCAAGTTAGACCCCCATCCCACACATCTTTCATTTGGACTCAAGTTTGGTTAATAGATTCATATGTAATTAAGCATGGAAAAATAATTTATTTATGTATTTGTTTATTTTATAAATAATGATAGTTAATTTGAATTTGATTTTTTTTATATTGTAGTATTAGGATGTGGACCTTTTTTTTTTTTGACCAATAGTCACATAGACATAGTGGAACTAAGACCATATACTTTGTATATTTTCAAGCTTATTTCATAGGGCACATTTACATGTGTACTATACTATGTATATTTTCATGTGGACAATGTATGAATGAACATCATTTTAGTTTATGGATGTTTGTGTAATGTACTTTGTATATATTTTCATATGGAAATTTATGGATACATTCATTATTTAGGTTTATGGATATTTATTAGTTATTGTTTGTGGATGTTCATTAAATTTGAGTTTATAGATGTTAATTATTTTGCTAGTTTAAATAAATTTCTACAATAACTTTTATTAAAAAAATATAATGATAATTTAAAATTAAGTAAAAGACTAACATTTATATTTTAAAATATAGTTCTACTTTAAAGTTAATGATATTATCATGTATATTTTGTGAATATTTTTCAATTATATACTGGACTAAAATTATCTCTCCATGGTATCAAAAAATAAAAGACTACAACAAATTCATATGTAATAAACTCAAAAATTTTGACATTATGTAGTCACATCACACTATGAATATGGAATTTACAAAATTTAAATAGTAAAACATTATGTAGTCACCATCAAGCCACAATTATGGAATCTACAATCTGATAACAACGGTTGTGAGGAGAGGGCTGCAAACCTTTGGCAAAGCCTATTTCCAAATCTATTGATCCATTAATGCCCTCCCTTACAGTACTGATCCCTCATCCTTATATCGTTCTACCGTAGCCGCAGTCGACGTCCCTCACAGTACCCATCATGCATGCATGCATGCTATGGCATGCTCCTCCTAGGAAAATCTGGCGACCTACCTGATCAATGTTTTCGCCTATCTGCATGGTTCGAATTGACACCTGCCTGCCTCCACTTGCAGCTCGCTCTACGCGGTATTAATGGCATTCGGTGAGGTACTTATTCTCATTGTCAGATTTGAATGTGTCACATTGCACCGCACAGGATATTTGAATATTGGAAAAGATTTATAAGAGATTTGCGAGTCCAGCTTTCGGATTTCCCAGGTTGCGTCAAGATTTTCCACAGATTATTACTTCCGACAGGTGCTTTCATTCCACGTTCAGCTTAAATTTTCAGATATTAAAATTTTTATTTATTCTTTCGCCAAATTTTAGCTTGATCGTTACACCGGTTATTGCAGATAGTTTTGGCTAACTGTTCTTTGAAGTTATTCTTGCAATTTTTAGCCAAAATTTTGATTCACGAATCCATTTTTCTTGGTTTGCTTCAACAGATTATTGCTTATGGCAGGTATTCCACTTCACTTTAAGCTTAAATCTTTGGATATTAAAGGTTTTCTTTGCTCTGTAGCCCGAATTGTAAAAAAATTTGTTGATTCCTACACTGGTCAATGTGGATGGTTTCGGCTAACTCATCTTCAAAGTTTTGGCTCTGAAATTGTGCATTTAACCTTCATACCAAACAATTTTGAAGAGTATAACGGAAACTACAATTTTTGAAGTTATTGTGGTTTTTGGAGATCTAGTTCATGTATTAACGTGTATGGCGAACTTTTGTTCTTGGAAGAATAATGCATTCAAACGATCTGAGTGTCAATTGGTTCTTTGAGAACAAGCATAGCGACTCTGCTTTGCTTAATTTAAAGTATAATAAAGAGATATAATAATGTACTGATTCTAATAGTTGCTCCTCCGATAGGTTGGTAAATAGGTGTGATTTTAAACTATTAAAACTCCAGGTGGTGAGAGGATGCCGTTATGTGTTCTTGATTTTCACCAGGTGACAAGAGCTTCCATATTTGCTTTCAGTTCATTGGACGGTTGATATCATTTGATTAAGAAGTGCAGCCGTTATATAAGCTCAAGAAGTTTTCTCCATTGAGCTTCATCTGAATTCAAATAATACCTATCCCATACTAACCTCTGCTTTAGTTCCATAGGTACCTACTGTAAATGAAGTAAACTTAAATCAGCGCCTAACCAAAAGTAGATTTTTCAATTTTCGACTGCGCTTCAAGTAGTGAACTCTCCTTCTGATTGCTGTTACATAGAACAATTCTCGTAGTGATTACGCAAAGTTTAAACACCCTTTTGTTGCAGTACGCACTACAACTATGATTTCCATGGCTATCTTAGTTCATTTAAGCCTTAAAATGATGCATATTTTTAGGATTTACAAGCTTTAAAGAATCACTGGTCCTGTTCATAGCAAAGTACGTGTGTTTTTTCCTTCAATTAGCCATGGCCATTGTTCATTTTCCGGATTTCTCTTTCTGGTAAAGAGGTCATTAGATCACCTTTTTCCCCTCCAAGAATCACAGTTAACAAATAATTAATTATATTATATAATATATATATATATATATATATATATATATATATATATATATATATATTACCCGGACGCGGGTGATTCACATCACAATTAATGACTTCATTAATAGAGGCCGACACATTGTCCTGCCATATGCAGTATAACGCTCATATCCAGGCTCATGTAAGGCTCAAACTGGCTCACATTATGTGTGTTCAATTCTGTTTGCGGGTTGAATTAATGATTCTCCTCGAAAGATACAAGGCTCAGATGATTATTACTATGAAGTTCGCGGCCATTCTATCCACGGCTCGCTCTCCGGCTTCCTGCGAAGGTCCCTCTCCTCTGAAGTTTATGTGCAGAAGACATTCCTCTACGATTAGTGACAAGTTTTGGCCAATTCAGGTGCTTAATAGTCAGTGCTGCTTCTCATTGGCCTGCCCTGCTCTGAGCATACGTGTCTTATCCCCTATTGGCTGTATTGCTCTGGTACCCCCACCTGCTCTGCAACTCCCTCCTCCTGCAGTTTGGCCATGGTCCGACACAGGATGCAGAGCCGTCATGGCAGAAGCCATGGAGGACGCAGGCGGTCTCAGACTGCTCAAGGTGCTAATCAGTCTTCTCATCATGCATCCCAGTCTGCCCTTCATGATATGACGCCTCCGTCTAACCCTTCCCATAGACCATTCCCGTATCATGCTTTTCAGAACTACCGTTTTAGGTTCCAGAGCAGCTTAATCAGGCCTATCATCTTGGCTAACATTTCCATTATCTTCACGGAGGAGGAGTCTCAACCTCTTGCTTCTGTGAGCATAATGGGAGATTCCTCTCAGGAAGATCTTAGAATTGTGGGCGACCATGGTTCTGCAAATCAACCGGGAGATGTAGGTTAGGCCAGCAAGCAGAGTGGATTGCAGACTGCGGACAAGGAAACAGATGCAGTTCTGAAGCAAGGTGGAAGCATCCATGGTGCTGAGGCGTCAGTGGAAGATGATGGCAGCTCAAGCAGCTCTCCTCAGGCTGCGGACCCTCCAGATGGCAGTGGGGAGGGAGAGGCAGAGTATGGCGAGGATGACGGGTATGGTAATGCATGTTTGGTGGAGGAAATGACACTGGACCAAAACGTGGTCATATGATAACACCAGTCTGTTGTTTTAGCGTTCTTTTTGCTGTCTTTGGTTTCATGTATCCATGGTTTTGTCCAAGTGGTCAGGCGGTCTTTTTATCTGGTTCTGTGTCTGCTCTTATGGTCTGGAAGCCTGAGGGTCATACTCTTTCTTGGAAAGTTTTTCTGGCCTCTGTTGTGGGATATGGAGGCATTTTTGAATCTCTCCCATTCCTCAAGTTCCTCTATCCAGATGTATGCACTCCGTAATCAGTCGTCTCAAATACGGGTCAGTTCTGTCAGTTTGAAAGCTTGCAGTTCCCTTCTGTTGAGGCTCAGTCCTCCTTGTAATTTTACTATCACTTTACTCTAATAGAATTAGCCTTTATTTAAGAATTATAGTATATATATATATATATATATATATATATTTTAACTCAAAATACAACCAAAAATTTCACATACATGTTATATCCCACTGCAACATAAATTGAGCATATTTAAAATTTCTAGATTTATCAAAATCCCCTAAAAGATGTTACCAAACCAACTACTAAGCATATTGCGCAATCTCACTAATTACACGTTAGCGTTTGTTGCACTGGCAATTCTAGGCCACAAATCAACACACTCTTTCCCAATGGGCCATGTGATAGTAGAATCTTTCATTTCTCCCTTTGGATTTACTATGACGCCTGCATTATCTTAAAAATACATATAAATGTCATCCTTTCGGCGCCAGGGCTTCCGCTGGCGAGCAATGGCAGAAGGCATAACCTTCTTTCTTAGGTCAGGCTTTCCCTTTTTGACAGTGGCCATGACCATATCCCCCACACAGGCCGTAGGAAGTCTATTGATACAACCATTTATTCCCTTCATAGAAATTATGTACAAGTTCTTGGCTCCTGTGTTATCTACACAGTTCACTGTGGCTACCACTGGTAGACCTAGTGACATCCTGAACTTGTTCCCTACGCTACCTCTACGACCTCTCTTAGACATGGTTGCTCTGCCTTGTTTCCCTTGTCTTCACCAAAAGACCAAATAATTAAATATTATTAAGAAGTTATAACATTAAATAAAAAGTGATTAATAATTCTAATTTCGTATTCAAAATATATGATAAGTGTAACCTCAAATATTATGATGAAAAATTGTAAAGTTTAGAGCCTAAAGTCGTAGTAAGAACACGCCTTCAATTTTTATTTGGAGCACCAAATTGAGCATGAAGGCCTGAAGGCTAAGATTACTGTTAACAATAAGACAAATCCTAAATATTTGTTTGAGTAAGAAGATGGTAATTTATTTTTTGGATGAGATTAACTTTGGTTTAAATTTTTTCTAAGTGATTGGAGGTAATGCTGGTAATAATCTTGGGTTTTACTGACAATCTGAATGAATGAACCTCTGTTATCTGGTTGGGATTCTGGCCGATTAGAAATTCCCACCCTTCAATTATTATATATACATTTTTAAATAATACAAAGATTTAAGAACATTTTATTCGATTCCAGTTTTTAAAATTTTAGTGTTTAAAATGGATTTACAAGTAATCTCACCTGTGTTTAAAGTATGTGGTTGAGTAAGGCCAACCTGACCAAACATTAACATAGAATCCAAAATCCAAAATCCAGGACATTCAATCTAATACAAAGCTGAAGCTGAGACCCAGGGCAAGCCTTATTTGCTCTACTATCCATCCATAAATGAGTGAGGGCAGTATATGCCCACCATCAACTCTAAGTACATTATCCAAAAATAAATGCCTCGACTCAAATTAACTTTAAATTGAAACATTTCGAGAATCCGCCAACCATCCCGAGTGGGCGGGCCGCCGGGGTGGCGCGAGTAGGGT
>APFE031482451.1:75415-96111 GCA_000404065.3 Pinus taeda
GGGGCGGGGAGTGAGGCAGTGGGGTGGGATACCAGGTGGAGTGGGCGGAAGGTCGGGCCGTTGGGGTGGCACGGGGTGGGGGTGCCTAGCTTTGCTGGGCCCACCATGCTCACGACGGAAGTATTGGTTAATTTGGCTGACAAAAAGTATTAATCTTAAAAGAAAAATCTACATTAAACTAATTTAATATGAAAATTTTCAAGGAAAAGTATTTAACTGACCTTTCAATTGCGAGAATTCTTCGTTGAATATGTTGTTGATAGCAATGTAGCTACTCCACAAATTCGCTCCAAGTCTTTCAACGAACCTCAGAAAACCTTGATGTAATGTGAGTAATAGTGATAAAGGGAATTTAGTATATAGGTGAAATTACGAAGATGTTTTACTGTACGGTGAATGTGGGATTGATTAGTTTTAAAAAGATTTAACATGTTAATTTTTTTAAGGCAATGGAGGAAAATATGATAAAGCAAATATTATGGAATTTTTTTACAACGGGGTGAATGTGGGATTAATTTGTTTTAGAATGTATTTAAAAAAAAAAAAACATTCAATTGTTTAGTAAATATTATATACTTTGACTATTAAAATAATTTAGGTAGAAGTTGTAGTTTACAATTTTAACTTTAATGATTTATTTCATAAAAAAATTTAGTTTACATGTTTCATTAAATTGTAGAATAAATAATGAAGAGAAATAAATCTCACAAACTTTTAGGAGGGAAATATTTTTGCGAAACTTTTTGAGGGAAATTTTTTTGGAGGGAAAATTTCATTCTCTAAGCTATATAATATCTTTAGGAGACTCTCCATTTGTATCATTCAACATCTTTTATTTGAAAGGGATCGATTGTCCTGATAGTGAAGTTTCGATTTATACAACATCAACATCTTCATCACGTAACAACTCTATTCATATGGATGAATATAGCGGGAATTATTCCACTATGAATAGAAAGTCAATTCTTCCACTTAGTCCTGATCCTAAGGACTATGAGAGCAACACTAATGAAAGAGGGGATGAAGAATTTCAAATAAATAAAGAGTCACAGATTCCACTTAGTTCGAATTCGAAGGACTATGAAAGCAGCAATGATGATGAGCTTGATGACAAATTTCAAAAGAATGGAGTGTCACGGTGTCCACTTAGTCCTAATTCTAAGAACTATGAGAGCAACAATGATGAAGAGCATGATGGTGCAGTTCAAAAGAGTGGAGTGTCACGGTTTCCACTTAGTCCTAATTCTAAGGACTATGAGAGCAACAGTGTTGAAGAGCATGATGAAAAATTTCAAAAGAATGGAGTGCCACGGTGTCCACTTTGTCCTAATTCTAAGGACTATGAGAGCAGTAGTGATTAAGAGCGTGATAACGAATTTCAAAAGAATGGAGTGTCAAAGTGTCCACTTAGTCCTAATTCTAAGGACTATGAGAGCAACAGTGATGAAGAGTATGATGATGAATTTCAAAAGTATGGAGTGTCACGGTGTCTAGTTAGTCCTAATTCTAAGGACTATGAGAGCAGCAGTGATGAAGAGCGGGATGATGAATTTCAAAAGCATGGAGTGTCACGGTGTCTAGTTAGTCCTAATTCTAAGGACTATGACAATAGCAGTGATGAAGAGTGGGATGATGAATTTCAAAAGAATGGAGTGTCACGGTGTTCACTTAGTCCTAATTCTAAGGACTATGAGAGCAACAATGATGAAGAGCGTGATGATGAATTTCAAAAGAATGGAGTGTCACAATGTCCTCTTAGTCCTAATTCTAAGGACTATGAGAGCAGCGGTGATGAAGGACAGGATGATGCACTTAGTCCTAATTCTGTGGACTATGAGAGCAGCACTGACAATGCACATGAGGAAGAATATCCAATAAACATCGAGTCAAATTTTCCATTGAGTCCGAATTCTAAGGACTATGACAGTAGCACTAAAGAAGGGGAAGATGAAGAATATCCTCCAAGCTAGTATTTGAAAAGCATAGCTGATTATAGTGTGGATAACATTCGTCTTAATGATGATGAAAATACTTATACAAATGATGATCCAATGATGGAGATGTTGCCAAGAAATATTGTATCGAGGAGTAGGAGGAGACCTTTTCGTATCAATGCAAGATGTTCTAATTATACAAGGGGTAGAGTAGAATATCTAACGAGAATAAGTTCTATCAGCACGCTCATTTCAAGTGAATGTTGCCAAAAATATTGCTTGAAACATATGGATTTCAAATTTGCATTAGAGAGTAGGAAGAGATATTTGTCAATGAATAAAAGCATGCAAAATTCATATTTAGTTGGGTGCATGCAATCTACATTGTCAAGTTATGACTTTATTTATCTGTAGAAAAGCTTTCAAAATGTTTCATTCGATTGGGAATTTTTGTCTCTCGAGAATTCAAGAAAATTTTGAAAAGGATCCCACATTTTATTCTAAAGTACGTCATAAAAGACAGTTTGGGCCATTATCAAATATTGCAATGTCATGGATGAAAAATTTCTTTTCAAAGCATGGAGAGTGTATGCCAAATAGAGAGACAATACATATTCCAGATAATTTTTCAAGATGCGAAATCTACAACTTATAGAAAGAATATGCAAAAGGTGCTGAGGGACATGGCCGGTTTATTACATATCCATATTTTGTGAAGGTATGGAAGAAAGAATTCAACAATGTTTGTATTCCTAAGAAGACAAGGATGGGGATTTGCAGTACATGTGCTTATCTTAAATAAAAAAGGGACAAATGTGAAGGGTCAGAAAGAGGTAAGCATTCATAACTTTAACTTTTAAAATTGTATATTCATCAAGTATGAAAAGATATTTCGTAATGGCTTTCTTTTATGTTGTGTAGATTCAATTGTCAAAGAACTTCAGGAGCATCGCGAACAACAAACAAATGAAAGGAAAAAGTTGTACAAGCATCGAAAAAGTGTTATGATAATCCGAATAAATATTTGGGTTTGATAATTGATGGTATGGACCAAAAGAAAGCACTTTTACCACATTTTGTTCGCACACCCAAAAATTTAGAGGAGTAAAATTTTATTCAGTATCACTTGGTCGGTTGTATGGTCTTCAATGGGAAAATGTTGCCAAGGGAGTACTTCACAGCTCCAAATATTCATAACGATGCAAATATGACCATAACCATAATTCATGATGTGCTTTCTCATTGGTCTGGTAATCTCCCTGAAGTTTTGTATCTACAATTGGACAACACTTGCCATGAAAACAAAAATCAAGTTGTTTTTGGATATCTAAACATGCTTTTTGAATTGAGAATTTTTCAGAAGGTAAAGGTTTGTTTCCTTCTTGTTGGGCACACTCATGACCATATTGATTAGATGTTCAGTCGTTTTTCAGTCATATTGAGGAGGAAGGAAGTTGGGAGCTTGCCATCATTAATTGAATGTATTAAGAAATCATACATGCCAAAGCCTACTTTTGATGTGTTGGAAGAAACTGTTGACATGCGAAGGTTTATTATGGGATCATATGGTGAGGGGAAATGCATTGAACAACTTAATGGCATTAGCTTCCAACATCAATTTTGTATCAAAAAAATTGATGGGAAAACATTAATATGGGGCAAGAAGTATTCAACTACTGCAGAATGGGCACCATCATCAGGTTTGCAATTTTTGAAGTTCATTCTAGATCATCCAATATTTGCATCAAAAATATTGTTATTACAATCAATTGGTGAAGTTCATAATGCACGCATACAAAATAGAGATATAAATTATTCTGATTTCCTAGAACAAATTAAAAAATGTATTAGATATACATATGCGTACTTTGACATTGCTGATTCAGTTTGGTGGGAGTCATTTTTCAATAATCAAAGTGATATCATTTCAACAACAACAAATGAAGATATACCTTTGAAAAATACATTTATTTGGCCACAAAATGTATCGAATGCACATGAGGAAATAAACATTGTTGAACAACAACAATCTCAAGGTATTATTAATTCTTCACAGGTAGAGGAAAGAGAGATGTATATTGGTTTTAGAAGATCTCATGCACAACGTGAAGCCATGGAAGACCTTTATAGGGGTTTAGTACAGGATATTAAGGAGGGTTGCATGATCGCAGTGCTAGCAGATGGAGATCCCAATGGCTATCCATTATGGGTTGCTAAAGTTATAAAGGTCTTTACAGAAAATGAGGATGTTACAAGTGTTGAAGTACATTGGTATGCCACAAATACACACCCATTCAATGGTGTGTATAAGCCAGAGATGGTAGTTGAGAAAAAAAATGGCGGAAAGAGAAAAAGAAAGGGTACGAATATAAATCGTCGCCACACAAACATATTAAAATTGGAGGATGTTGACATACTTGTTTATGACTTCAACTTGACAAAGAGAGGAACTCTTCGATTCAAGACGATAGAGATTCTGAAAACGTTGTTACCAGAAGGAACATTGTTGAGATGGGAGTTTGCTGAAACTAGTCGTAGATCTAGAAGAATTTTGAAACCTGAAATGATGGGTATGCATATGGACTCAAATGGGGCACTAGTTGATGAAAGAGAAGAATATGGAACATCTTCGTCAGCATCCAGCCACTCATCTAAAGATGTGAATTCGAATGGTGTGAAAGAAAATATGAGTAATTTTGAATAATTGTTTAAGACAGTTTATCTAACTGATGTATGCATCGTATCTTGAAATAAATTTTTTGATTTCCATATGGTGTTAAATGAGAAGTTATGAGTCATTTTTATGTTGTTGGACTATTTTACTAGCATTTTTTTTTAAATTTTGAGGATTGACCCTAAAAAAAATCATCGTTCTAGTATAATCACTTTTTCGTTTTCAAGCTGTATTTTGCACGAAAATTTCGTTTTCACTGCCATTTTTAAAACATGTTCAAAATTGTCCCTAAAAAAACCATCGTTCTAGTATACACACTTTTCATTTTTAGCATTGTTTTTTATGCTTTTTGGCGATTTTTGGCCAGAGTTCCCGTTTTGAGTTTACAGTTCCCGTTTCAAAGTTTACATTGTTCCGAGAAGAAGTTTGAAATCAAGACTCACTCAACATTATTCAGTGATGGAACTGCGCAATCTCAAATGGATGCGGTCACTGTCATAAGTGAATGTCTTCCATCCCCTCATCAAACAACTACACCACTGCAGAGATGTTGAGGATCATGCTCACACACCACATCAGCTGTCACATCCTCCCAACATCACTTCACTTAATTTTCACGCAGATTTGGTTGTCAGTCCATCGAGTTGTCATATGCCTTTTGTTTCACAACCTCTATCTTCGCACTTGGTTTTTCCTCTAAATGATATTGTCTTGTGTTCTTCCATTCTGGACTCTACACTTGTTGTGAACGAGGAACAAGCCACTGACGGAGTTGGTGTTGCACAACCAACATGCGGTGTCATTCATGAAGAGTATGAGTGGGAGATTGAGCATCAACAGTTGGTGAAGGATGACTCCCTTCCATCTGAGCCCCCTCCGTTCTTTCCTGACATCTTTAGTGAACCTTCCATCCACGATTTCACATGTGTATCTTCATCCACGGACGCACCCATTGTTGATCACTCATGGGACACACCCGATGTCATTCCATCATTCGACAACGGAGAGGATAAGTTATTCATTGAAAATCCACTTGATCTTTGATCTACCTTTTCTAGAAACACAGAGGATGAGTTTGTTCACTTCTCATCTACCTCTCTGTTTGATTCATCCGATCATGAGGATGTCGATGAAATCATTGATTTTTCTGATCATGGTTGTCGTGATCCATTTAATCCCATATTCGATCACAATCATGCTTCTATTGCATTTTATTTTTCGAAGCCACCAGTATATGATGATCTATCTCACGATAAAGTTGAAACACCTAAGACTGTTGAGGCACTTCAGCCCGAGCTGATGGTTATGGTAGCCCCTTGTTCTCTTAGGGTTAGTCTCACTTTCGATCAGGAAACCATTCAATCACCCAAGTCTCCTCATCACTCATCTTTATGCATTGAAGATTAATCTCACACACAGATCATGCTTCCTCCACTCGAACTGCACGATCCTATTGCTCATGCATTGGAGGCACCTTACATTGCAAGCACGCATGCAAGACGTAAGTTCTCTTTGTTTATTTCATTTGCTTGCATGTCATAGTCAAGAGTGTGCTTATGCTTTAAAGTTGCGCGTAGTGTTGCACAACACCATGATAAGTCCACAGACTGCTCTTCATACACTTGCTCTCACTTATGTCCTGTGGGCATCTTTGAGCATGGAGTGTGGTTGTCTTCATTGTTATATCTTTCTTGTTTGTTGGTTCGCATAACTGGGTTGCTTGCGGACCAAGCCTTCACCAACATGGGTCAACCAATGCGAGGGTGGTTGCATTGGAAATATCACTTCACGTGATCAAGCCCATGCATTGTTTTTTTTTTTAACGAAGTCGGATACTTTTGTATTATAAAATTCAGAAACATAGTTCTATTACATAGTTATCGAAAGTTTGGGCGAAGAGGATCAAAACCGGGTGCGCAGACCCACTTTCCTCGTTTCTGCCTCTATGATAACTGAAATTGAAGAGTGAACGGCTATATTGCCTAACAAAAGCGCCTCCTATATGGAAAAATTTACATTTCATGGATTTTAGGGGAGTTTCTAGGTAACCGAGTCATCGGGGATGGGATCTCTCTTGGCACTAACTTTAGTGGAAGTTGAAGCTTGGTAGCTCTAGGTGGGGGCTTTGATCTGTTCTATTGCTTCCTCTAAATGACTACACCTCCCTTTCAGGCTTTCTATTTCTTCTTTCTGCTTCTCCAGTTTCTTGCGCTTCGATCTGCTGTCGGATTCATAGTCGCTCTTCAGTTCATTGAAGTACTTGACAAACCTGTTGATCATCACTGTGTGGGCTTTACACATTGTGCATTCTTTGTTGAAGAGCTGGTCCATGGGTTTGATTACTCGCTGTTGCGCGTTCTGATTGCCTTGTTGATCCTCCATGTTGCTGGTCTGGTTACAGGAGTCTGAGAAGTGAGAAGAGTGGTGGAAGGCGTGGAGAAGGGGATTAACGAGGAGAGCGATACAGGGGAGGTGAGTCAGAGGAGGATAGAGTGAAGGGCGGTGGAGGCTGTGGAGAGAGAACAACAGAGCGATGACCAAGCCTCTGCAACTATCCAGAAACCAATAGTCAGCAAGAAATAAAACCACAGAACTAATAACAACGATTACCAGAAACGAAGAGCAAAGCTCTGCATCCCGAAAGCAGTTGACAGCTTCCGAATGTTGCCCCCGCTTGTAGATGTTGGGAAGGATGTCCCGGGCTGTATCGTTCTAGAAGACCAGACAGTGGAACTGCTGGTTGCTTAGCTTGGTGCTGGAGATAGGGGGGCGGAGCGACTGAATCCCACAAACGCACAAGATGATTTCACCACCGCGCTCAGAGCAGACCACTTTTCCTAACTGATACTGGAGGGGAATGCGTTCATGATGTTTGAGCGGGACTTTTTTTGCTGCAGGAACCGAGAGAGGATCTGGCTTCAGATTTGAAGTGCGATCTCCAGAGGGGCTGAGTTGACACTTTCCTGAAAAGTCAGGATAGGATTCACGAGGAGGATGATGGTGCATGGCTCTGAAGTCGAAGGAATGGATAAGAGGCGACAATATGAAGATGGATGGAGGATCGAGGTGTGAAGGACCCATGCGGAGGTAGATTTTTTGACAAGTTCGGAGGGGGCTGACCTGCTGGCTTGACTGACAAAGGGAGATCTTATGGGATTGCCCTTTCATAAATTCTGTCATCCTCACGTACCTGCCTTTGTTGCCTTTTGACTGCTTCGTTTGCTAGGAAGTCCGCCTCTGCATTGTTTTCTCTGAGAACGTGCATGAATGTTATTTCCCCCATATTTCTGAGATTGTCGATGATCCTTGTTCTTGTGTTGTTAAGGCCTTATTTTATGAATTCTTTACCTGTGATCATGGATGATATGATGATGGCCGAATCCCCAAGGATGATAGCGTTCCTCAATCCCCTTCTAGAAAGTATTGTGGTGCCTAGCAGCAGGCTGTAAGCTTCAGCTGCATTGTTCGAGGCTTTCCCTAGACCCCATTCATATCGGCAGATGGATGTCCCATTGTGGTTTTTGATTATGCCTCCTGCTCCTGCTGCTCCGGGGTTGTTCTTTGATGCTCCATCAAAGAAGAGAGTAGGGCGGTTTTGGGCAAGGATCCATTGGTTTATCTCCTCTTTGGTTCCCTTGAGCTTCCAGATGGGTTGCTTCTGTTGTGCTTTTCTCTTAGGGGGAGGATTCTAGGAGTGACAGATGTTGAATTTATTATACCAATCTTTTTCTTCTTGAGCCCAGCTCGACTGATCTGGAGTTGTTATGGAGTTTGCGCTGACAGCTTCAACGATGTTGGCAATTGTCTTTGCAATTATAGTGGCTAGTTTTGGTTGTTTGTTGTTGAACACATAGTTGTTCCTGGCGAGCCAGAGGTTCCAGCATAGGGTAGCGGGGATGCACTTCCATACTCTGATTAGATTGTTTTTTCCTTTTCTTGTGTGAGGGAATTCTTTTTTCCAATTTTTTTGAAGGTTGTGCACCTGGTCGTATTTTCCTCGGACTTCCAAGGGGCTTAATAACTGATTCCAACAGCTCTGAGCGAAGGTGCAGAGGAGGAAGGAGTGCTCAATAGACTCCTCCTCTGCTCTACAGAAGCAGCAGATCGAGGGACCTTGGATTCCTCTCTTTCTCAAGTTCTCGGCTGTTAGAGTTTTCCCTTTTAAAAGGGTCCAGTTAAAGTGTTTTACCTTGGGGATGCATTCTGACTTCCAAGTGGCTGCGTGAAGGTTCCAATGAGCTGTAGGATTTATGTTTTGAAGAGATTTATACCCTTCTTAAACTGAGAAGGACCCTCCACATGTATCCCAGATGTATCTATCTTCTTTCTCCTTGTTGATTGGTGCTAATCCAGAGAGTGAAGACTTCAGGTTGAGCCATAGGTCTTGGAGATCCTGAGGTAGATGCAGTTCTTTCCATTCACTCCATTTATTTTGATTCTAGGAAGAGATGTCGTACAGTGTGGTTATCTTTCGGTCCTCCATCCAGTCCTGCAAAGGCCTGAGCTCTTGAAGAAGTTTCCTTGGGTTGGAATTCATTATTCTGTCTGCCCAAATCTTGATGTTCTTTCTGTTGCCTGGGAGTTTGGAGACATTTTCTCTGAAATGAGGCAGAAATTTTTTGATTAAGCGCCACACCGGAGTGCAGGGTCTGTCTACTATTGATTCATTGAGGATGTTGGAGTTTGGCCCACTGAGGTATTTCCTTTTTATTGTCTCCACCCACCACGATCCCTTTCCTGAGAGGATCTTCCAGATCAGTTTGAGCCCCAGAGCCTAATTAGAGAGACTTGGAATTTTTATAGAAAGACCTCCTTTTTCATATGGAAGGGTGACTTGGTCCCAGTTGACTAGGCTGAACTTCTTTGTGTCCTGCTTTCCTCCCTGCCAGAGGAAAATTCTCATTATAAGTTCCATATGTTTGTGGGTACTAGCGGGCGCCATGATTACCGCATATTGATAGATTGGGAGGCCTGAAAGGACAGCCTTTATGAGGATGGTTCTGCCTGCTAGATTAGCCAGGAAGCACCCCAACTCTGGAGGAGGCCTCACATCTTCTCTATATGTTTTGTCCAAACCTCTGCTTTGATGTGCTCCTTTGCCAGAGGTAAACCCAAGTAAGAAAAGGAACTCCAGTTTCTTTGAAGAGGGATGTCTAAAATTTGGGATATACTTTGTTGTATCTGATGGGGTACATTCCAGGTGTAGATTTTGCATTTCCTGTTGTTTAATTTGCCCCCGGATACCTGGAGGAAAGCATCCAACACTCTTTTGAACCTCCTAGCCATCAAACTGGAAGCTCCCCCAATTAATAGAGTATCATCCGCAAATAACGAATGGTTTATCTCTTTTATTCCTCTTTCAATGCATATGCTCATTATCTCTCTTTTGTTGCGGAGATTTTCTAGGTGAACACTTAGAGTTTCCGCCATGATAATGTAAAGGAAAGGGGATAGTGGGCAGCCTTGCCTTAGACCCCTGGAAGTTCTGAAGAATTTGCTCGGGCGTCCATTGATCAACGGGGCGGTCCAAGGGTTGGAAATACACCCACTTATGATGTTGACAATGTTAGAGGAGAAACCGAATTTTTTTAAGGCTGCTCTTAAAAAGGAATGGTCCACTCTGTCAAAGGCATTGGCCATGTCCAACTTGATGATCATTCCTCGTTCTCCTTTGTTGAGGCTGCTGTGAATGGCTTCCTGTATTAGAATAACATTGTCTATGATCTACCACTTTGGGACAAAACCGCCTTGATTCTCTGAAATTATAATGGGAAGGAGTTTCTTGAGCCTGTTGGCAATTATTTTTGTTGTGATCTTATATGAGACGTTGCAAAGTGAAATGGGGCGGAATCTATCAAATGATTTGGGATTTGCTTCCTTGGGAATCAAAGCAATGTGAGAGGACTTTGTGTTGTCCCCCAGCTTATGCTTTCTAAAGGCGTTTTTAACCATTCTCACAAAATCCTTCCTTATAGTTTCCCAATGCTACCTGTAGAACACAACAGTAAAGCCATCCGGCCCCGGAGCCTTGTCTTGCTGCATGCTGAAGGTGGCTTCTCGAACTTCTTCTTCTGTGGGGTCTTGCTCCAGCTTGTTGTTATGTTCCTCCTTTATTTTGCTTTCTATTACACTGAGAAATGCTGCGCTGTCGTTTTGTTGGGGGTCTGACGTGAGGAGAGCCTTGAAGTGATCAAAGGCTGCATTTTTTATTTCTTCTTGCTCCTTCAATTCTCTCCCTTCCACTTCGATTTTGTCGATTTGGTTTCTGGCTCTTCTGGTATTGACATTGTTGTGGAAGAAGGAAGTGTTTTTATCCCCTGCTTTCAACCATAAGTAGCGAGATTTCATTCTTTGTTCCTCTTCCTCCACACGATTTTGCCGGTATAACTCCTTGTACATGTTTTTTTCCTTCTCTAGATCCTCTGCTGAGTGTTGAGTTTGTTCTTTTTCTTTATGCCATCTCTCCATCTCCTTTAACAAGTCGTGTTTCTTTTTCCTTTCAGAGATTGCCTTTTCCCTTGCCCACTGTTTTATAGTTGTCCGCAATTGTTTTAGCTTTGCTTCCCAAACAAAATGTGGTGAGCCTAATACTTCATTTGCCCACTGATTTCGCACAAGAGAGCGAAAGTATTCATGGCTATCCCAGGACTTGTTGTATTTGAAGGGGAGGGGGCCTAAATTTGTTCCATTATCCAAGGTGAGGACCACCGCCTTATGGTCCGATGCTGTGCCATGGATTATATGACTTCTGATTGCTTGAAAGTTGCTGGCCATCCCTTCCTGAATAAGAACCCTGTCCAGCCTCTCTTTTATATTGTGTGATCCCGCTCTCTTATTGGTCCATGTGTATTTACCATTCGACAGAGGGGTGTCTATTAGGTTGAAGAGCTGAATGATAGTTTCTAGCTTCTCTCTCGATGGGTCTGAGTGGAAATTCCCACCATATTTTTCTTCCACCTGCCTAATTAAGTTCATATCTCCCCCAAGAATTATCAGTCTGCTATGAATGGAGGAGAGATCCGCTTCTAAAGTGTTCCAGCAGCTGATTTTATCTCTGTAATAGTTAGGTGCATATATATTATAGATGAAATAGACCTCTTGTGTGCTCTTGTTCTTTAAATCTGTTCTTATCCACTAGTTGCATAGCTGTGAGTTGATGAATTCCCACTTGTTTTTGTTCCATAATGTACCTATTCCCCCTGAGGCCCCATCTGAGCCTTTTGATGTGCCTGTGTAGTTTTTGAATCTTTGTGTTTGGAGAATGAAATCCTTCTCGTTAGTTTTGGTCTCCTGGATTAGAAGAATGTCTGGTTGTTCCTGGTTCAAAAGATCCTTGATTGCTTTCATCTTTAAGGAAAAGCCCATCCCCCTACAGTTCCAAGAGACCAAATTCATTATTTACCAGTTGTGGGGTGGGATCCTGACTTCTCCTTGGCCTTTTCTCCATTCCCTTTTAACTTGCCTAAAAATGAGTCCATGGGTTGCTGAGTGACGGTTGCCATCTCCTTAGCAGCTGTTTCATCTCTCAGTTCTTTGTTCGATTTCCTGCCAACTTTTCTCGGTGGGTCTGATGACTGGTTCACTTCCTTTGCCTTGTTTCTGGTGAGGATTCTCTCGATGGTGGGAGGGGGAGAAGGGGGAGGATTGGAGCAAGGAGAGGCTGGGCGAGGGGATTGAGGAGGGGAAGACGGAACTTCTGCTGTTAAGGATTCAAAGGGGTTGGGGGAGGAGGGGAAGGCTGAGGAAGGAGGGGGAGGAGGAGGAGGAAGATTTGTTGCCAAAGGTGCAGAGGAGCTAGTGCCTGGGTTAGAGGTGTGCTTTTTCCTTTTAACTTGTTCCCAAGTGCCCCCTGCAATTTCTTCATTATGTTCTACTTCATTTACTTTTAGCTTGCTACATCTATTGGCAAAATGGCCGTACTCGTGACATACCTTGCATTTAAAGGGTAGATGTTTGTAATCCAGCTGCTGGATGTGCATCCATTGGTCCACCTTTAGTTTAATTGCTTCTGGCAGTCCTTTCCCTAGATCGACTTCCACGCAGATCCTTGCGCATGCATGCATGTTCTCCCTTGGTTCCGATCTATCTATGTATTTTCCGACTGCGTTGCCGATTGCTTTGACAGATTCGTCCCCCCAGCAGTGAAGGGGCAGATGGGGGAGGCGCACCCAAACAGGAACGGCGCTTGGTATGTCCATTTTCGGATCGAAGTCCGGGGTCCATCTATTCAAATAAAGCCCTCTTGTATGCATGAAGTAGGGGCCATTGCGGAAAATAAGGCTCTTGTCTTCTTTCGACTTGAACAGGAAGGTGTAGTATCCTCTCCCACAGAATCTGATTGCGATCTTTCCCTGGATCATTGAGCTCCAGTTGCGCTCCACCCATTTTTGAACAGTGCGAGGAGATGGCCAAAGACCAGTGAACTGTCCAACAAGTCCTCTTTCTGATAAAGCTATTTCTGATTTCCTTGGAAGGGATGGGGGGGAGGATAACCTCAGGGATCTCATCCAACTTTTTAATGAACTTCGATAATGAGGGACGGGGTCTGGCTTCAGAAGGTTCCGACAAGAGCGAGGCGAAGATTTCCTCTGGGGACTCAGAGGCTGGGGGTGGGGAGGCGGAGCTTGCCATTGCAGGCCTGCTGGAAAAGCCGGGGGGAGCCAACCGTTAAGCTGCCATAACCCCGCAGAGGGGGCGCGAGGCGATGGGAGAGACAAGGGCTAAATAAGAGGCACGATCAAGGCTGAAGCCAGATTGGCTCGGGGCAGGCAGGAACCCGAGGGAAGCAGAGCCAATGAAGGAAGCAGGTCAGAGAGGCCAGGAAGGGCGGCAGCGACCCTGCCAGGCAGAGCCTGGAGAGCAGGTGAAGGCGCTGGCTAGGTCAGAGGCTCCAGAGCTCCCATCGCAGCGATCCCCATGCACTGTTAGTTTAGGAGTAGGAGTAGTGTTTTCTTTTAGTTGGTTTGCTTATTTTGCTTTGTTTGCTTGTTTGTTTGCTTACTTTACTTTCACTTTTTCTTCTACATCTTCTTTTCTTGTTGTTTGTTAGTTTGCTTGTTTTTTTCATAGGTTAGTTTCCCATGAAACCATGTATGACTCTTGAAACGAGCTAAGTAAAGTACAAGGGGCCTTGTGCAGCTATCACTACTTGGTTATCTGTCATCCTGCCTATGTATGAAGAAATTGTTACTTTTAGTCCATGATACGTTGAAGGAAAATATGTACTGTTCGAAGTGAACCTTGGTGAAAACACAATGCTTATGCGCTATCTAGTATCACCTACTCTAGTCGGTTTTTTGGGGTTAACTATTGTTAGCTCAATCAAGTAGAGTAAGATGAGGGAGAAAAGCTTAAAAGGAATGTTAGAGGTATAATAAACTACTTATCTGCTGGAACAATCTCTTCTGCTCTCAATAAATCAGGATCCCTCTTCCACCTCTGAAATAAATAAGTGCTATGTAGAGTTGAAAATATGAAAAAAATGAAAAGTGAAAGATTCTAAAAAATTAAAATAAATAAGGAAAAAGAAGAGAAAGCCTTCCTGTGTAGAGAGGTGCACAAGCAACTCCGTCGGCGTACTGACCAGGCTCGCTGGCAGCAGAGCCATGCTTGTGTTCCTATGTGACTCCACCAGGGTACTGTCTAGGCCTGATGGTAGCAGAGCAACAACAGAGATGAAACTAAGACTCTGATGACTATATTGTTTGTGCACCAATATACCCCTCAACCCAAATCGAAACAAATGTGTTTCCTTGGCTTGGAATGTGTGTCAACTGACCACGAGCTTGGTAGATGCTACATCTTGTAATCAAGCTAGTGTGAAACCAAGATGAACTGAGAACTGAACAATATTTCCCGAGGTGTTAGACTTTCTTTTCATGAATAAGGTCCATTTAGAGAGATAGAGTTCTACTAGTGTGTCACCAAGTGTTGTAGTGACTATAACCACCCTCCAAAAATTTTCCTTAGCTTCGTTTTGGAGCCTCCCTACCAACCTTTCACAACGCCTTGTCTTGCTTCGTTAAGTACACAAGCTTTAGTGTTTTTCTTGTACAAAGAAAACCTGTTGATCAAAGCTTGATGCATTCTCCTCATAGGATGTTCATTCGGAATTCGTCCAGTTGTAGGTTGAGCAGCTCCTCCAAGGAATTGCACAATTCTAGAGGGAAACCAGCCTTCCCTCCAGAAATTGCACAATTCTGTCTAGTAGCCTACTAGGCTCCAAAATTGCGCAATCCTACTAGTTAGGCTTCACCCAGAAAACTGTGCAATCCTTCCTAGCAGGCCTGCTCAGCCCAAGAATTGTGAAATCCTAGGTAACAGTCAGTTGCTCTGCCTAGAAATTGGGAAAATCTCTTAGGCAGCCAACCCAGATCCCATCCAGAAATGCAGATTTCCTCTCAGCAGTTGAGCAGCCTCTTGCATGAGCAGTTGGGTGGACCAGTTTCACCCGGGACCAAGGAAACTTGACTTGCATGCATGACTTTCTTTTTCCCAGAATAGAAAAAGGCAACATGCAAAAAATCGTCCCATGATTTAGGGAGTTAATTTTAGTAGTCAGAGGTTACATGTAAAATCGTTCTAGAAACTTTCCTCCAAGTATCGCTTTTTCCAAGATTTGTGGCATGCACGTCATGAGCTTGAACTTATTTATTTGATGCATTAAAGCTCATTCTTTCACATCGATATTGGAGCTTTGACATCCCACAACACATCCAAGACTCTTCGACACATCCGGCTTAGCTATTCATGGGTAAGTGGTATCAACTTGTATTTTTCAACATTTCTGTTGCTTTTTGTGTTTTCGCTTGTGTGAGTGTTGTTTACTTGATTTCTTTGAATGCTTGTTTTCATTTACATGCATACTAGCTTATACTAGCACCGTTTTAGTTTTCATTGCTATCTCATTGTTGTCGCATGCATGAAACTGTTTTGCACGAACGGTCACCGATTCAGCGACTCGCTTCACCCACTTGCATGTTTATCTGTTTATTGAATCTTTCATTCAATATTTGCTTGCATGATCAATCACTTCTGCTTTCACTTAGTGTCGCCATGCATTCACTTTTAGATTTGATTTTAGTTGCTCGTCAGCAGGTCTTGGCTGCCTTGGCCCGAACTCTGCCTCACCTAGACAACATTGCACAATATGGAGAAAGAAGGCTTTGTCTTCCTCTAAAAAAATGCACATTTCTGCCCAGACACTGTCCTCCAGGACTGTTTTGCACTTTTCTGAGGGACAGTGACTACTGGCCCAGAAAATTTTGCAATGCAGTCCCTGAGCCTACAGTCATTGCTAGTTGGAATTGTGCATTGTGCAATCCTAGCAGTCAACAATTAGCCTGGATTGCGCATTGCGCAAATCCAACAACTAGTCTTGCCTCCCAGACAATCTAGACTGCCTTTTGCATAGTTCTAGTAGCCAGTCACCCAACCTCCCAAAATAAATTATGCAATCTTTGCCTATCATTCCCCTGGTATGTGTGAAGTCATTCCCCGAATTTGCTTTGGTTTTCACTGACAGATTTCTTGCCATGCATGTTGCGTTCTCTAGATATTTCAGGTGTTCATCCACCTCTTAGAAGTATAGGATCAATAGCCTCCAAGAGAGTAGGATCAAAGGACACTGACGGAAGTGCAACTGGAGCAGCAGTTGAACAGGTGTTTGCATGTTTGCTGATATATGAAGATACCAAGTTGTTTCTAGACAAGGACGTCAAGTTGAAATTGCAAGAGGTCAATGAAGCATTTGTAAGTACTTTTGCGAAAGACCTCGAAGACTGTTATGAGTATGTGAACATTCACGAGTTCGGTTTGTACTAGATTTCATGCAGATACCCCGCATTCCCATGCATGGACATGATACACTAGATTGTATTGCACACTCATCCTGAGATAATGACTTTGAGCAGTGTCAGTGGGATGAATCTTGCCACCTTCTGGGCACAAGATTATGATGAGATGTATCAGATGTCGAAGCTCGTGACTATAATGGAGACTCCTTCCAGCTTCCCCAATAGCACTGCCAAATCCAGAGACATTCTGAAGAACTGGGTAAAGGAGCTGACTAGATTTAAGGATGACACCCAACCAGATCTATAAGATGAATATACTACAGAAGGCGTATCAATACTTGGTCATATGTGCATGTTGACTATGTGGCGAAGAAAGCACGCAAACCTTCCCACAGAGTTGGGTGATCCCGCTTAACCAATTGGCCATAGAGGGTAAACCATGTAACTGGTCTGACATGTCGGCTCATCAGCTGCAGGAACAGGTAACGAAGGCTCGACAGTCACCTGAAGGTATGCAAGTAGAGATCTACATGTCCGCCTATGTCTTAGATGCAATCTGTGTCCGACAGGAGTTCTCGGGCTTGGAGTGGGTGTGGTCACCGGTGGAGACTGTTGTGAACACATACTGCAAGTTTTTGTTCGAATGTTGCTTTAGAGGAGTAATCACACGGCTGTCTGATCATTTTGTCACCCCAGTTTACAAATTGATATTTGAACAGGATCTGCCCTGCATGTGGAAGGAAGCAATGGAGGCACTGATAGACATTTCTGATTGGTATGCCTCATCGCCCGTCACCTTCATACGAATTTTCAGTGCAAGGAAGCCTCTGCATGTTCTACCAAAGTTTTCCATGGACATACTCATCATACGGGAAGTATCATATCACATCTCGGCAAGATTGATAGCTAGATTGCACCGAAAGAAGAAGGCACCTTGGCCTGCTCTTCTGTTGCGGATTGGGTTATACAAGATCTGGAGTTTCAAGCAAGCGGATGTCGAGGAAGAACTGACCAAGAAGTATCCATTCGACGTCTGAAGTTACAATTCATATGACCCACATTGCATTATGAAATATCACTACACGAGAGTACAATTCAACTGGATCCACGAGGCATGTCATTGGGTAGAGGAGGACCCATGGAGATGTTGTTACAACTCCTCCATACTCAATGAACCGGTTGGCTTCGTTGTGGAGTGGTTAGTGAAGAAAAATGACACAACATCCTGGAGAGCATGAGCACCATTAGCAGTAGCAATGGAGGCAAGCATACCAGTGTGTGACAAGGGCAAGACGAAGATTGTCGATCGCATGGAGGAAGAGTAAAGACGCAAGTTCCAGGCAGATCCATTGGTAGAGAAAGTAGCTATGGCTATAGAGGTGAAGAGGCAACAATGCGACAAGCGAATCACGCAAAGGCAGAGGGAGAAAAGAAGAATGGGGGAAGCAAAGAAGGAGTTGCATGAGCTGAAGGAGTAACTCTAGAAGGAACAAGAGCTACATAAATAGGAGAGGGAAGCGCAATAGAAATAGGTACAACAGGGGAAGCAACATGTGCAAACAGATGAAACAACACCCTTATAGGTAGTGGATTCATCAGAACAGTTGGTATCAGGCAAACAGGGTGAACTATCGCTGTATTAGGACTTTGCTCATGAGATAGAATAAGCACTTCAATAGTTGGATATGTATATGGAGCAATGGGAATTGGAACAGGACATCGACCTGATGTCTTACCACCAAGAGGTCGACTTACCTGCTTCACCACATCCACATGATGAGCAAATCTCAAGTGACCGAGGAGGCATTGAGATCCTCAGAGATCAGCTAAGAGAAGAGATGCACAACATCTCATTTGACGAGTCTCAACATAGAGTTGTGCAGTCTCCTAGAGTGTCGACTCCAGATGATCATACATCTCCTGCGCAAGTTGAGGAACAAGTGATCGTGTCTGACATGTGCAAACATCTAGTAGCCTTGGCCAATGCAACTAGAGTGTATGTTGAAGCCACTAGCTCAAGTGTTCGTTTTTTGATAGCCGAGAATGAGTGAATGGCTAAGGAACTATAGGCGACCAAGCAAGGAGGAGAGTTGGTAACAAAGTCCACCTAAGCTAAACTAAAGAAGGCAATACTAGATGAAGTGTTGTCCCTTGACACAGTTATGCAAGCGTTGTACTCCAAGTTTGGTATTGTGCATAAGGAAGTCGTCCATCTCAATGGATGGTAGCAGCGATGTGCTAGAAGAACATGTATCTTGACGAACTTGCATGCTGCTATTGGTTACATGCAAGCATGGATGATGAGATACAAGGTAGCCCCACTTCACTTGCCTAAGTCGATGAAGGCCAGTGCAGTCGAGCTGAAGGCACGTATCTAGAGTTAGATCCAAAAATATGAAGAGCTCCCACATCTCATCAATAATATACATGCTTCCCATGCACGTGTGTTCAAGAGTATGGATGTTGTGGTGCATGCACATGCGATATCATCTATTGGGACTCTCACTCAGGCGAAGATAATGGCATAGGTCCGACTAAATCTTGACTTGTACTTCGACGAGTTGATGTGCATTGCTACGAGCCCAGACTTGCCCATCTGTGCAGACATCATGCACAAGTATGTTGCTGGTCCAACCGCATTGAAGACAATGATGCACATGCTTATAGACGAGTTGGACAGAGGAGCCCGAGAAGTGTACCCAGATTCTATGGAGGCAAGAGTCAGGTTCCAGAAAGATGTCACCTTGGAGCACACGGACACCATCAAGGCCTACAAATATTGGCTTCAGTATGTTACTGTTGGCCATCGTGAGGATGTTGAGGAGTTGGACTTCCAAGGTTGTCTAAGTTAGAGTGATGTCTAGCATGGCTTGCTCAAGCCATTTTGTCTCACATGGGTACATGTGCATTGTAATATAACGTCATGTCAAGTGTAAGTCAAGTGTCAATAGTTGGATGTAATAGTCATAGAGTAGATGAAGAGTCATGAGGGTAGTTGAACTATCACAAAGGGGAATGTCAAGGGTCACCCCACCCATTTCTATAAATAGCACCTGTGTATACTTCTTAAATTTCTTTTCATCAGCCTTTTCCTTTACCTTCTTTATTCTGATCAGTGGACCTTAGTTCCATCTTCCTATTCTTCTGTATCACTGCCATGTTACCTCTGAATATACCTGCTATACTGTAAGTTTCCATTTACAAACACTGAATTGACCCATGAGTGATTTTCCATCAAGAACAATACTTGTATCAAATGCCAACAATCTCCCCCTTTGGACTTGATGGTAACCATGAAGGTGTTGATTACTGCAAGTTGTAAAGGTTGTTAGAGATAACATGCAAAACCAAAATACTCTCCCCCTTTGACTTCAAGGGAAAAGGGTGGACCAAGCAACTTTGCTCCTTTGATATACATTATATTGTCCATGCTCCCCCTGAGTACATGCCGAGCCCGCAGTTATATGATTCAAAAGAATAACATGACTCTATAACTCAACTAAGTGAGTATGACCTCCTTATGACCAATGACTCATACATACATCAATCACCCAACCAAGTGGGGATTGATATACCAAATGTTTATACATGACAAATGTACAATAAATATTACGTCATCTATCCTGTTAGCACTTGAAATTTCACCTCAGGCTGAGAAAGGCAAACCTCAAGGCAACATCAAACCATTTAGCCTCGTAGCTAGCCCTACGGGGCAGGAGAAGGCTCTCTCCGGTCTATCTCGTAAAATCTTCAATAGATGAGATGACCAATAGGGTAACACTGATTTTAGGCTAGTAAACTGATCAAAATGGTTGATTTTGGGTTTTTAGGGTTTTGGGTGGCAAATTGAGGGGATGGCAATTTTGGGTGCAGGGATTGGACACAGTTTCTGCAGGGGGTTCTTTGGGGCGAGGTAGGAGACAGTATTGATGCCTTTAATTGAGGTGGATGATTAGGAATGACAGGTGAGAGAGCTAAAGAGAGCAAAAAATAACTTTGAATTCTCTTTAGACAGTAGAAAACATTGAAATTAAACAAACTTAAAAGCAGAGCATGGCAAGCATGAATTCTTACTTTAACACTTCATTTGTTTAATGTGCAGAAGTAAAGAAAGGAAATGAATCACATAACAAAGCTTAAAAGAACATTGATAAACACACCATCAACACATGAGTCCACAAGAATCCAAAAGAGGACTGCAAAACCCTGGTCTTCCTTAGCCAAAAATTGCAGAGATACAGTGAAATAATACAATGATAGCTTCTCCCTCAAGAGTCCAACCATGAAAATGAG